>WURS02097877.1:0-23649 GCA_011762765.2 Rhinocypha anisoptera | reverse complement strand
GGGGTGGGGGGGGGCGGCGTCTATCCCCCTAGACGAATGGTGAAAAAATACCAAGGGAAACAAAAAATTGAAAACTTGGAGAAAAAAGAAGCTCATAACCAAAATCCTTTTTTTTTTATTGTGTCAGAGGACGAAAAGAATGCTGGTCTGTAAAAGTAAACTTTTATCTAGAAGCGTGTACGGCGTTTGTGATAAACCCCTCTTTTAAGTTGCCTGATTTTGGCCGAGGATTGGGGGATTGACACAAATCTTTCCAGGTTCTTGTGTTTGCGTCAGCTTTTTAATCCCTATAAAATTTCCTCTCCCCGGCGTCGCCCATTTAGATATGCTTAGGCTTTCAAATAAAATCCGAAATTACCTTTTTATATTGCCTAGTTCTATCCCCGGAAGAGACGCCTAACCATGCGTTGCGTTATTAGATTCAGTAACCTCTTTCACTTCGGATATGATGGGTGAAAAAACATAGTAAAACAGAGTATTCGGTATCTGTAGAACTTTCTGAAAATAGAAATTCCCCGCTTCCCAAGAGTAGCAAGAATCGTAACTTACTTCATAGTGGCAGGAGAAATTTATTTCAAAGATGGACGACATGTGTACAATGAGAGCGTCGTGTACTCTGGACCTACGATAAGATTTGGGACATCATTAAAATTTTGAAAATCCTCTTGCGCTCAAACCTGGGTCGACCGCGGGGACCCTCTCGCGAGTAGACGGAGAGGTGGGAGGGGAAAGAGGGGATGTAGGTTGCATTGTGGGTCTCGTTTTGAAGAGAGGATAACACATAATCTACAGATTTGAAGAGGAAATTTCCCAAAACTGGGTTCCATGATCATTTGTTTTTTCTTTACTATTTTATTTTTACCTGTTAAGATCGCGGAATACACATCTTTCAAAAGGAACGGAAATTAAGAATTCCCCACCGTCAAAAAAATTTCTACTCCAACAAAAAGAGAAAAAAAATAACTAAATTGCATACACCAAATCATAAATACAGTTATAATAATTACATTTTCAACGCTTATTTATGGAAATCACCATTAAATTCAACACATCCATGGGATAGTATAACCTGTCTAAACTTATTCTCAATTATCTTAAGCTGAAATAAATGGAACTTCACCGTGCCTATTGATATATTTTAGAGCATAGAGTATTATGTAAAATGAGTTTCCACTGTCTTGAGCATGTCATTCTGCTTGGATCATATTAATCATCTCTGATCGGCAGCTCATTGAGCAACTAGGCTTGAAAGGAATTAAGCGCATTGATTCGTGTAGGCATCAGCCGATCGGGTTAGTCTGGGGGTAGCACTCTCACCGGCTAACCCAAAGATCACTGGGTCCGAGTCCCGCCTAGGTCATAAGTGTTGTGATAGTTTTTTTCATGACTTGAGGAGGTGCGAAGTGATCATAGCCGTTGAAGCACCCTATAAAACAAAAATACTACTACTACTCTGGTAATATCCGAATGAGCAACCATTTTTGCAAATAAAAATTCATTTATCGACTAGTATTTCATAGATCAGTGCGAGGCAGTATTGGAAAATTGCAGTCACCTCCATTGTATCTTATTTCTCTCTTGTATACTGTGAACACTGGTAATTCTGTGCTGGACTATAAATAATTTTCGAGCGATACTTCTTATGTAATCGATGCAATACTTATGGATTAAATATTTAAAATTAGGCTTCAAAAGGTTTGACTCAGTGGCAGCGGGGTAACTTACTTGTCTACCAATCCATAGGTCTCACATTTGAATCCAGGATAGGAGGATTTTTCAGTCTCCACCTAGGGCATGGCTGTGTGTGTTATGTTATTGTTTTTATATGGTCCACATTAATTGGCCGCTTCATGCTGTGGGGAGGGAAATTGTAAAATATATAAACAATCTAATTTATTATTCCTTTCCTAAAAACAGCAGATTCTCCATCTTGAGTAGTAGTAGTATTTTAGTTTTATCGGGTGCTTCGACGGCTTTGGTCATCTCGCACCTCTTCAATTCATAGAAAAACCCATCTGGACAAACACAACAACTATGCCCTGGGCGACCTTGGAAGCTGCGACCTTTGGGTTAGCTGGCGAGCACGCTACCCTTCAGGCTAACCCTGTCGGTGATTCTCCATCTTTTTGTTGACAGAGTTGTGTAGCTTTGAAATAGTTTTAACACACTTAGCTGGAGTTATAGCCTTTATCGAATCCTTCTGCTTTCGAATAGTAAATATCATAGAAATTATGGACTCATACTGCATTGCCAAGTTTATTATTTTTATGCCTTGCTCATGTTCGTCTATTATCTCATGCGTTATCATTCCTTGGATTTCACCTTTTTCATTTCTCACCACTGTTCTTTATATTCATCATCTCAGAACTCATGGTTATATGATAACAAAATAGCTAAATAGCTGTATGTACTGAAAAAAAAAATTAAAACAACAATGCAGAAATGCTTTTGCAGTGAGGTAACACTTGAATTGAACGCACAAGACTCAAAAATTTGAGCGGGGTTCACCATGCTAACTTACTGTGATGTTATCCAGGCTGGCTTTTATCTCAATTTTTTTACTCTTAACTCAACACCCTAGCAATGGCTCATAATTCAAAAAACTTGAATGTCAAGTCACTTGTATCTCAAGATACCTACCACTGTACTTAGAAGCTTTTAAAGTATTACATGGTAGTTTTTCGTTTCTATCATTGTCTTGAGAATAATTTTACAGATTTCCATAACATTATTTTTCCAACATATTATAATGACTTATTGATTTATGTTTATATAATTATTTTGATCAGCCAAAAAGATAGTAAAATAAACTTTTTCCTAAATTTTTCATAATTTGGAAATACAGGCTTATGAATAGAATCCATGTGTAATATGTACTTTTAAGCATCTTCAAGTTCTTCATCTTTCCATATTTTTTTACCTTCACTTGAATGTCATAATAGCTTTTATTGAAATGGGTAAATGCTGTGCTCATTTATTTATTTTTACCCATCTCTTTATCATTTTTCTCCTCTTATTCATTTCCATTCTCCACCTTCATGAAAAATATAATTTGTATTATTCAAAATGCACATCTATGTACTTAAATAGCACATTCATGGTTATTACAAAGCACAAAAAAGGAACAGATGGATATTCAGTATAATTTACACAAAATATGACAGTAATTGGAGGACCAAACCCAATTTTCACCATATTTATCTGATTAAAAGCTCTTTATGATTGAGGGTTTAGAAGTCAATCATTCAAAGGATAACTGCCATCAAAACCTTTCGACCCCGTCATTGTGAGCAAAACATGCATGATTCGTAAGGAACCATTTATACATGGTGAGTGATAGTTGGGACTAACTACAGTAACATATGAAAATTGACTTTACTGTTGTGATCAATCTTTTTTTCCTCCAAAAATATGAGGAAAAAATGACATTTTAAATTATTTCTCCTGGAGTCTCTCTCTTATTTTATACCCCATGTCCATAATGTATTTAATATCTTTAAAAACGTGACCTTGCTCAAATTTACATATTTACCTCATGAATATAAATTAAAGTTGAACTTGAAGGGTCGCCGTAGCTCAGTGGTTACAGTGCTATGCTACTGAATGGGTAAAGTTGAAGTTCAGGTGATTGATGTCTCTGGACTCCTACAGTTAAACCCAAGCTGAGTGACTTTCTGTATACCTAATTCCCTTAGAAACCACAAGCAGCACAGGAAAAGGCAGGAGCCTCCCCTGTAACCTGAGGTCATAATAATTACCTTTTCGAACCCATCCATTCTGCTTTGCACTCCATCTAATTCGAAAATGAAGACTATCTCATGAGTCTAGGTGGGTGAAAGAAGAAGAGGCAGGCTGTCTCCTGAATTGGCGATCTCTGAGGAACCTAAGGACAGCATGAGAAATTCTTCGGTTCTCCGCCCTTCTTTGCTAGGGAAGGCAATAACATGTTATACATGAGTTATTGCCCCCCTAGTAGAGATAGGGAGGGTAGCACAACCTTCGCAAGTGCTGAGGTGGGACAAAGGAGAATGTCAGAAGCAGTGAATGACACCTGGATGCGGGATTGTTGATGGCAGTGGCCGTAAGTTCATCTGGATCTTGGGTCAGGTCATATATGAATGCATCCCACAAAATATTTGCTATTTTCTGAAATGATATCCCTGTGAGAAACCATGCCATAAATTTTTAATGTCTAACAATGGCAGCAAAAGTTTTAATGAAAAGCAGTGACATCCCATTTTGGGTAGTCAGTTGTCTTGGTTGGCTGTCTTGTAGGATTTATGACTCTGTGAGCATTCTTTTTTTTCATGTTATTTCAAATAAATTAGAATTTACAAAAACAATGTAACAAATTCAGCCAATGACTTAAAGAAGTGAAAGACTTCAGAACGTCCATAGTATTCCTTTTACTCTGAATTAAATTATATGCTTACCAATGAATAAACAAAATCTCAAGTTCTAGGAAACTAGCTTTTAGTCAATATTGTATATTTACTTATTCTCCTTACCACTATTCCTCCAATGAGGAATGACCCTCTAGTATTTGAGAACAGTTAATGGCTTCAGTCTTCACTTTTTGGAAGTTATGAATGTCTATGGTTTGAATGAAATATTTGAGAATGTTGTTTGGCAGCCACTTAATGCCATGATGTGTGTTTACTTAGCAGTAGTACCTTTCCTTTTCCAATCCCAGTGGCTTTGTCAAAGGTGCCAGTGCCTTAACCCCTAAGATGCTGTAACCTTTCCTTTGAGGCACCTGTGTGCAGGAGAAAAGTAGCAGTGACACTCTTCCCATTTTATTTCCGACAAAGGTTTGTTAGGTGGTCGACCCAGGACCCCTTTATTTACGACAGAGCATTTACCTTCAAGGGGATAGTGGAGATATGAATGACTATAGTCAAAATATTTTATGCAGGAATATATCCAATGATGTACTCCATATTTATTTTCCTTGATGATGTCTGATTAAAGCAAACTGTAATAAATACTTTTGTTTTTAGCCAGCACTCAACAAAAACTTGAGGGAAATGATGAGGGTGGGTCGAAAGAGAATTTCCCAAATCTCGGCTAACTGAAGGAATTCGTCAAACTCTGTCGAGTGTCATAATCCATGATAAACGGCACTGCAAAGGGGTGCCCTATTCCGGAACAATAGGAAAGTGTGACCATTTGAACCATTGTGTAAAGGATGGGCCCTAAAATTTGGTGACGGTCTAGGGAGTGTATGAAGGTGGTGGCCATATGTACATGAATGTATTCTCCACAGTCTTGCACCAAAATTTTGATCAATGTATTCCGCAGTCCAGGGGTTAACTTTGAATTATTTTACTCTGTTCCCTGCCACATGGTGTCTTTGTGGCAATCTATGGTATACACCAAACATCAGAAATCTGCATTGGATATCAAACTAGTAGCATGTTCTCTCCAGGTGTGATTGCCACTGCTGGTAACTTGGCTATTAAAGTGACCGGAGTTGCAACCACTCTGGATGGCATGTGCGGCCACCAACTTGGACCTGAATGAGCGTGAGGAGAGATTGTGGTGTGGCGTGGATAGGGGTCGCTGCCACCTCCCTAGAAACATGGATCATGAAAAATATACATAAAGGATGGACAAAAATTAGTACTATATGAAAAATCTAATCTTGTAACTGAAATGCATTTGTTATTGTATTTGGGAACATTAACAAATATATAAAATTAATTAAATAAAAATTTTTAGCTGCCTCCCCTCTCCTCAGCTTGGATGGTGAAGATCATGGCTAGTTGGTGGAGCTCATGGCTTACAAGCAGGGTGCCCAGTTAAAGGCTCGAATACACCTCAACGGACAAATCCAGCTAAACACACAAACTGCTTGGTTTTCTGGATACCACATCTTCGTGGGAAACCATGGAGGCCCCATGGAAAGTAACTAGCAACCCCCTAACCTAATGTGTGAGTTTTCACATGCTGTTGGGCTCAGTACTAGGTGACTTTGACCCACTCTTATCAAACTGATGTTAGGATTAGAGATATTTTGTTCCATTGAATATGAGAAAAACTAAATCCAACTAACGTGCAAGTAAACCAATTAGTTATATTCACCGAAAGTACCTCTCTCTCTTAATTCTACTCTTAAATATGTAAATGCATTCTAATTTTTGAGATGCACAGCTTAGTGATCATTTGTGATTTTATTTCCAAAGAAAATTTCACTTTATGGTTCATTTCAAGTCTTAGGCGAAATTCAAATAATTCTAAGTGGGTTCACCTTAAATGGATCACCATGGTTGTCTTCTGCCCAGTGTCCCTTCCGATGGACCTGTTTCCCATTCTCCTTTCCTCTTTTCATCCATTCCCTGTGATGATCATTGCAGTGGTCAGTGAACATCGTTACTGTAATGAGTGACAACCCTGCACAATCTGAGGGAAATATAACTTCAAGTGAGGGAAGTCTCCTTTTTCATCCCGAAATCCAGAGCGGATTGGGTTGCTGCCACCTTCACCTGCTGCCATCATTACCTCGATCTCTTCTCCAAACAAGATACAACTTTTTGTGATAACAAACAAAGGGGAGATTTGGATGTAGAGGACTGAGTCGTAACTATACTGTTATATCAGTCCTCAGGCCTATGGCTATATTAATCTTTTTCATAGAAACTACATAGAGTAACTGTTCACTTTCACCTATCATTTAGCAATGCATTAATTAGCATGGTTAAGTAGTCCACTCAATATTACCTTTATGATTTTTCCTCTATTTCATTAATTAATTATATGGCTCCTTGTCAGTAACACCATTATTATTTCATTGATGGAATGATTACACTGCAGTTCTTGGTTGAGGTTTGACTGCATATTTTACGTTCTACATGTATTATTATTTTTCACACCCAGAGAATTGGCTTTAACCTCTTGTCATTAAATGAATAGTGGTATTTCTTTATTTTTGATGATAACTTATCTATTTTTTAACTTTCCATCATTTATGTGTTGAAATTTCTTTTTGATATTTAGTGTGATTAATGTACTATATTCATTTTAAAAAGTAGGTAATGTTATATGAAATCTTGTGGAATTGTGGTTTTTTCTTGTGGAATTACTATGTACATTATGCACATGATAACTAAAACTTAGCCAATTCCACAAGAATGTTTAATTATGGCTGGTTCCATTCACTTCATGAACATCATCAGGTGTTTACGAAATGAATGAAACTGGTCTTAATAAAACATATTTGATTGGCAAAGCTTTAGCTAACAGGTACATTAAATAATTTTTGTGCCTACCATATTAAATTAATTATCTTAAGAGTACTCAAATCACTAAGTAGATCAGTGAACTAATTTTAAATATCTTAAAAAAAAAACATTCTTCATCTCTAAAACCTGTTTAATAATTGAGGGCACAGCTCACTTAGTACTGTATACATAGTAATAATGGTGGGTGAAAACTTACACATCAGGGTAATACATTTGTGCCAGTTTCTTTCAATGTTGCCGCCTATGTTTTTTTTTCATGAATATGTGGTCCCCAGAAAAGTCACTCTGCTTGGGTTTTTCTTTAGGTGTCCAGATGTATCACAGGACCCAGAACCCCCCTTCAATAGCCAAATTCTCTCCATTGGGCTACCATGACCACAAATATCATATTTAAAAAAATTTTTTTTACTTACCAGAACTCCAATAATACACCGAAGAACTTTTAATTTATCTGAAAAAATACCACAAAATTATTCTGCTTCAATTGTCTATAAAAGAAAACTTATGGATACAACAATGACCAGAGAAAATCTAAATTTTATTTCCCTCAAATAATTCCATGCAAAGTTATCTCTGTCAGTCAATAAGTTTTGCTTTGAATTAACTCTCTCATTATAGAGCTTTGCTATTAATGGAAAAAAATTGTGGTTAATATCTAATTTATTTCCACAGTAATGTTAGTGAGTAACATCCCTTCAAACAGCATTCTAAAAACTTGCAATAGATGGGAGAAGAGTGAATAAAATATGTTCTTGAGGCCAACAAGATATGCCCTATATGATCGACCTAGTTAAGTGAAACCAACAGAAAAATGCCCTCTAGAGGCACCTCTGTCACTTTCACTCTGATTTTGAAGGGTGTTTAAACATTCTTATGGAAAATCTAGGGTGATGGCAGTCTTAGGTGTCATTCACGTGGAGTCCTTGACTGCTCTTGGGGAAGATTGAGAAGTACTGCCTCTCCCCTCCCTTCTGCTGCTGCACGAGGCACTGGATCATGTGTCACATGTCTCTTTGTGATCCTTGCAATATTCTGCAGCTGCTTGGTACAATATGTTATAAAAGGTTGTGCCTGGTGACTGTAGTATATGGCTGATTGCACTAACATTTTACACTGATACCAATTGCCACACATGGATGCAGATCCATCTCACAGAACAAATGTATCCAGGATGCAATGATACCTGAGGATGACAGGAAGATGACCTGAAAAAAACTATGTTAATGGGTAGCTCCAGAGGGGAACAAAATTTTACATCCTGGGATTGAGTATTAACATTTCACTGCATGCTGACAACTATATGAAACTACTGCTGGAAGGATTGGCATCAAATTGCAAAACTCTTGATTGTAAGTAGGAACATTGCATTCTGAAGATTGATGTTTTGAATTATGCTTTAGACATTTTTATCACAACTATTGAGTACTATATGGTTCATGTTTCATTAACTGCTAATTTTTTCCTAATTCATACTTTTTCTCTCTCAAATAGTATTTTTGGAAGAATATGTGGAAAATTAGCAGATACCAAAATCAGTGATCTTCTCTTGTATTTTTTATTTATGTTGTTAAGTGAAACTTACCCTTTCTAAATATGTTTGTTGGACATTAATTTTTATCCGTATCTAACACCAGTGTTGTTTTTCCAATGTGAAATCTCTCTTTAAGTATTTCCAGTTTACATTTCCTGGTAGAAATCACTTAGTCATCTTTCCTCTAAGTTGTGTTGATTTCTAGTCATAAAATGCAACCCATTACAGAAATAATTTGTGGTATAAATGTGACTTAATATGGTATTTTGAGTCACTAAAATTCTTGAATTAGAAAAAAATCATAAATTGTTGTCCATTTAGTGTCTAAGTTGTAATGCTTAGTTGTTTTGCTGCTGTTTAATTGGAATAATAGGATTTTTTTAATGGATAAACAGCTAAATTAGGTTCAAAAAGAGCCATAGTGTAATAACATTTATTGTGAATTAATGTACGACTGAAAAATTTGGAATACTTCAGTTATATTTTACTGCACTGTTGCACAGCTAATATCATTATCATTAATATCAATCATTTTTAGTTATAAACTCATTATTTTGTAAGCTGTACATTTCTGTGTTTTCATCTTCTTTTCTAGAGGTTGGGACAACTTTACTTCTGTGATGAGCTCCATTATTATTTGTATATTAGAAGAAATGAGAAATTATGCGAATAGTGTATGAAGTTTAAGTTGATGCCCTCAATAGTCCTGTTACTTGAGAGACTGACCACAGAAGATTGAGAACAGAAACATGCTCTACCGGGAATTGCCCTGGAAATAGTTTGAAGTGCAATGAAGGACTTCTCCTATCTCCAGTGCAACTCTTGGTGGATTGTGAAAGCACCGACTCACACTTTCTCTTCACTGGAGAGACATCCCAGGTGAAAATGGAAAGGATGTCCAACACATGGATGGCAACATCTTAGTGAGGATGAACCAATCTGACACAACATCCTCCCCACCTGAGAAATCTATTGTTTCAGATTTCTTTACTGTCATAACTTCTTAAATAAAGGAAGTAATAAAAATGATGTGGTAAGATTTTATCCGATAGAAATTATCATTCATCCACACTAAACGATCTTATACAGGAAATCACCATGTCTCAATGATCCTAACTCGTATATTTCTGATTAAAAATGGATAATCCCATGATTAACCTTATATACTACATAGATTAATGAAAAGTTATTGTGCTAATTTGAGTTCATGCCTTGTGGGGTACATATATTGAATTAAATAACATAATCAGAACTGAATTCCAGTGCTTTGCTGGTAATGGTACTCCTATTTGTCCATAGAATATACTTGAATTTTTTTAAAGTTTTCTGAATTATAAAGTTCTCTACTCTAGTGAACGCATATCTCTAATAACACAATTGTCCCATACTTATCTACTCATCCACTTTCATCCCTTTGATTATTGTATGTATGGAATATTTTTTCTGGTGGTTCTGATTTCCTTAAAATGTTAATATGTAAAATTACAAACAAAATTGGTGGGATGTGGGTGATCATTGGAACCACTCAAGTTCACCTAAACTATTGTGACATAATGGTCAACAATAGGTGTTATTGTATTTCTATGAATCTGTTTTGCAACAATCTCAATGTTATTAAATGCAAGAACTTGATATGTGGTATTATAAATTCCAGGATATTGTATTTTTGTAGCTACTAACCACCTAAGACGACTGAAAGATTCCCTAGGAAACTGTATTTATGGAAGTTTAAACATTCTGTATGTGTTCACTGATAAACATTTTATCGTAAAGACATGTGAAAACATCCATTTAATTCCATAATATGTGCTCTTCAGAAAGGAGTAATAGTCTTGATATCTGATTTCTTTTATGATATGATTTTGAAGGAAATACTAGAATTATACATAAAGATGTGTAGAAAAGGTCAGTGAAAAGTGATAGATATCTTCTTCATACTACTTATGAACTGGCAAAGAAAATTGGCATTTTCATTTTGGCCCTCTTAAAGTCTTTTGAAAAAATTTAATGTTAGTATTGGTTCGATGTAGTCGCACTTTGATATTGTGCCACTGTGTTCTAGTTACTGTCTTCATTCCAGTATCCCTTCACCTCCACACCTGTATCTTATTCTAATCTCCTCCCTCCCTTCAGTGCCCCATGATGATGCGCATCATTAGAGCAATTGGTGCCAACTGAGGGAATCATTACTGATGGGAGGGATCCCATTTCATTTTTTCCTAATGTCTGTGTCGAGTGGGAAGGATACCTCACTCCTCTCCTCCTTCATAAGATCCGTTTACCTCCCTAGTTTTAATGGACATTTTTAGTATTAAGTTAAATGAAGTCTAAACAAGGGGTATGACCAAAGCTCCTATTCTTTATAGGAAATAAAGTTCACTGTGGAGGCCGTCACTTTGTGGAAATCCATGATAGAGTGATGGTTTTCTTAAATAACTTTTATCTTTTGTGGAAAAATAAAAGTTATTTAAAAAACCATCACTCTATTTATAGGAAATCATAGAATTTGATATTGTTATGTTTCCTCATTTTTTTAAAAAGTGAATATTAGCCTTGTGTAATGTTGTATAGGAGGAAACTGGATGCATGGATATGCCTGTTTAATAATAGGTCTAACAGGATAAAATTTTGGTCTTTGTAACTGGAGGTAAATTTTATGGAAATAGACTTTTGAGTGTTCCAGAGGGATTACCTAGGGTGCAAAAAAATAATACTTAAAGGACGATGCAAATTATAGTATGTAGATGAGACTGGTTATCAGCCATTTGTTTTCAGTCTCTTTTTAAGACAACACAAATTTGAACTCTGCTGAACTTTTTTCTAGGCTATTGAGGTATGGATTTAATTTTTTTCACTAAAGCATAAGTTATAATTTTCTGTTTTCTCATTTTTCCATATGAACGTGGAATAAGGGGAAGACACCTTTTTTTGTGTTTAAATGACAGAATGAAAGGGAAAGGCATAATGAAGAATCTAATCTTTTTCTAGGTTATTGATTTGTTGGAGTGTCTTCATGGATATGCACATGCAACCCTATGGTCAGTTTGATAGTAGAGTAAAAGTAGAATATTCAGGAATAATTTTATGGAATAGTAACATTTATAATTAACATAAGGTACTAATTCATTGTATGCCTGGTATCATTATTTTGAGTGATAAGTGAAACCAACAGTAAGCATTAAATATCCTATTTTGGTGTTTATTATTTTTTTATTCTCTTATCAATATATCTCATGTTGCTCATTGGCTTGTCAATCTTGGTATTAAAAATTCTTCACAGTTAAGGAACTTGAGAAAGCTAAAACTTTCTAATTTTAAGATATGCTTTTAACTTCTCATGACCCTGGTTTCATTGTTATGCCACCTCGTCAGGTGACATTGCACAGCAACCTATCAGTTCTGATGATGTTGCATGGCAATGAAACTGTTTCTGTTGAGAAATGATAGTAAATCTGAATATTTCAATCTTTTTCATTTTCCTACTTATACTTTTAGTTTTGAGGTCCATACTTCAGACTTGTTTGCTTCTTTGACATTGCTGGTTTTTCCACTTTAATTTCACTCTACATAAGTTAATAGTTCATTTTATATGCTTTCTTTAAATGAATGAGTATGGGGGACGAGTTGAAATTCAAACTAGTAATTTTCTGGGTTCCAGGTCATTTTGGGGAGCTTCAGATTGCACAGGGAAAGGAACTGGGCCCCTTTTGTATTACCCTGATGTGTGAATTTTCACATCTCATTAAGCTTAGTACTAGGTGAGCCTTATTCTCACAAAGGAAAGTGACTTTATGACTGAATAATGTGGTTTGGTTTGATTTGTAAGTAATTAATATGCTACATAAAGCCCCATATATTTAAGAGTGATGTCCAAGCTTTAATTTAATCTCATTCACTGTAAATATTGATGATGAATACGTTTTGCTATTAAGATGTGGTAGGTTACTGTCCCTCTGGGTGGGGAAAGAAAATAGTCCACTGAATGCTGCAGAAGAGATACCTCTGTTACTAGTGGTTTGCACCTCAGGGTGACTATAGCATTATGGGTGACAGCGTAATTTGATAGTTGTCATCATAGTGCTGTAGTCATTGTGTGGTAGGATATAATGGAGTTCATCTCAGTGAAAAGAAGTTACAGGTGTTGAGCCTTCATAATGATTGAGTCAAGATGTTTAATATGCTGGGGCAGCAATCAAAGTGTCTCATTTACAGAGAGGATATTCTGTCCTCCCCCTGATTCTGCAAATGTTATGAGATTAATCTCCTCCCAAGATTCCTAAAAAAAAAATATTTTTGCAGTATAAATTGGTCCTTAATCTTTGTCATGATTTTCCCCACACGTTTTTTCCGTGAAATTATTGTAATCAGGGAAACAGAAAATGATGTTTCCTGTTAAAGAACGTATGATTATTAATGTAAAAATTTAATTGGGGGAGGAGTTTGGAAGGAGAATGACAAATTTGGGCCAGAAACAACTTGTAGGTAGAAGTAAAAAAATATGAAAAATGTTTGAGGGGTGTGAGGAATGGGGTGAAAAATATAGAAAAAGGTAAAAACTATGCACTGTTTATCACAGTCTTATATTTTCATTTCAGTAGTATTAGGCAGGTCAGTACATTCGAGTTCCATTGCTTTGTCCTTGGGAAGCTAGAAGTACCATGATATTCAGTAGAGGTAAATGAAGCTGTGGCA
The DNA here is from genome assembly GCA_011762765.2 of Rhinocypha anisoptera. Taxonomy (NCBI): domain Eukaryota; kingdom Metazoa; phylum Arthropoda; class Insecta; order Odonata; family Chlorocyphidae; genus Rhinocypha; species Rhinocypha anisoptera. The sequence continues at coordinate 10,185 of WURS02097877.1, read as the reverse complement.
CTCTCCATCGGTTATAGGATATCTTAAGCCAGCCATCTGTCTTTGTTAGAGATGCCTTTAACTGGATATAACAGAGTTAGGTATCCTTAGCAGAGACTGGGAGGTTGGCTCAGGTTTTGCTAGTGTCTAGGAGGGACAAAGGAACATTGAGAGGAGGAGTGGTTCACCCATCATGTTGCTAGTTCCAGTTGTTATTGGCGGTGGCATCATCTGGACCCAAGGTGGGGCCGTGTGTGTTCTGCCCCAAGAAAATATTTTTATGAAACAATCTCCTATTGAGGAAACCTGAGGTAAATATGTAAATCATTGCACGACATCATTCAAATGGGTGCTTCACCAATGTCTACTGACATAGCAGTAATCAGAGTACATATTCCTTGAACAAATATCCTGAATGTCAGTTTCATAACCAATTGCTGTTATTAACCCTTCAGCTGTGGCAGCCTCGTTCTTTTGTGATGGTTGCATGCTGGAGAAAGGTAGACACTGTATTCTTTAATTCAAGTGTTTAACAATTATAGCATTTTCTTGTAATCAGGGATTGCCCTTTTTATTCTGTCATGGTTTTTCCTCCAGGTAGGGCAGTGGAGATTCGATTGACCATAGCTAAAATATTTCATGCAGAAATATATCCAAATGTGCACTCTATATTTATTTTCCTATTAGGTATTACCTCCTGTGATCCACCCATCCTTGCCATGGCATAGATGAATGGCTTGTGCATGTGTTCCTCTGTGCCATGTTAAGGCCAGGGAGGGTCACTCAAATCATCTCAACTGCCATCAGGAATGGTGAGGATCAGCCAGATCAGCTTTGTCTCCAAATTATAAGTAATGAAAATTGAAAAGTAGTGGTCATCTATGCTAATGGTGGGGTCAGTCACTCCTGTGCTACTTACCCACAGAAATCTTTTGTCTTCAACTACCCATCTATTTTTTTTAGGGATGCCTTTAATTGGATATAACAGAGTTAAAGCATTTTTAGCAAAGACTGGGAGGTTGGTTCAACCGTCACTAATGTCATGGAGGTACCAAGGAACAATATGCACTCATATTCACTTGATAATTTTCTGTTTATTTTAATACCAAACAGTACATAAAGACTTAGATTTAAACCAGAAACTTAGGGGGACTGAGGGAAATGAAGAGGGAGGGTCAGAAAAGAATCGCCCAAAACTCGGCGGATGTAGTTCATTCTTCAAACTTGCCTATTCTGGAACTACAGGAGATTGTGATTGTTCGAACCTTTCTATGAAAGGTTGGGCCATAAAATTTGGAGAGAGTCTAGAGGGGGAATGAAGTGCTCCTAGTACAAAAACATATTCTCTGCACTCACCTGACAAAATATAGATATACATATTCCACAGCAAAGGGGCTAATATTCCAATCCACTATCACATTTGATAAAATCAATCTTTTACATCACTGATTAATTATACTAATTTATTATATGCTATTATTGCATGTTTGTTCTTATTAATATTTCAAAAATGTAATTTAATCCTGGTATTTGTTTTAATTTTTTTTAATCTGCAAATATATTTATTCCTCTGGTGCTTTCCCGGCGAATGTTTATGAAATCTTTTTGGGCTCCATTGTGGCCTACGTTTTGACCCTTGAGTCGAGAGTCTAAACTTTTTATGGCTAAATGCATTTGTGGTAATTATCTACCAATATTTTTTATATTTATTTATGAGTGTCCAAATTTACATTGTAAATTTGTGTATTTTTTGTGTTATCATAGTGTCATTTTTATGTAATTTATAGGTTTAGACTTTTTTTTATTGGCTTCACATTTTTGAAACTAAGCTGTCTTTTTCCCACTTTTTCACCTCTCCTTCCTCTGTGGGTTTTCTTGTAGTTTTTTTTTCAATCAAGGGTATCAGTCTACTTGCTTTTTTCCCATAAATGCAATTAACAGCCTTACACTTCTCGATTCATTTCTTTTATTAAATTTTTTGTAGTGCTTAAATATTATATATCTTATTTCATAAGATTTGTATTTTTATGTACTCATTTATGCAGTCTTTATGAGTTAACATGTGTAAGAAGTGACTGTCTTAGTCTCCGTATCACCCTTAAAAAGAACTTTTGTCATATTACTATTATCTCTGCCCTGGTGCTGCAAAATTTTCGGTGCTCCACCGCATCCGTTGTCTTTTGCCGATGACAGTTTCGTTATCGCTCCAAAGAACATCTTCATTTCGACCTGAAGATGTTCTCTGGAATGAAAACGAAACTGTCATCAGCAAAAGACAACAGACGTGGTGGAGCACCGAAAACTTTGCAGCACCAATCCATGGAACACGGCGGAAGCCTTCGTCAGAACTATCTCAGCCCTTTTTTATGTCAGCATGAACTACTTTTATTGGGAATAACCTGCAATCTCATGACATAGAATTATAAAATACTCTTATCTCTCTTCCTTTCATAATCTCCAGTTCCATGCCTGAATAATTTCCCATCTTGTGACATTTTTTGCATTGTTGTATCTCATTCAGCAAGGCTGCATCATCTGATTAGGTTACAGGTATCCTGCTTTTGTGAAAGTTGTGTCATAATTGAGAATCCTTATATTGGCACAATTGGATATGTTATGAGCACAGTGTTTCCTTTAGAAGGGAAGTATTCCAGATGGAATAATTGAGGCATCCTCTTCCTTTGTTAATGTCCTCAGTACATTTTGAGAGATATTCTCTCCCTATGTACTTCTTGAGACTTATCATTAGTTCTTTTCTTCAAATAATAAATTAATCAATCTCTTTAATCATTAAATTAATACTTTTCTCCTTCTTCATTCCCTGTGATGACAATAAGTCAATTACATATAGAATTATTGTACAATTTCTGAGGGAATTTTGGAGAGGGATTGATATGCCTCAAGAGACAAGGAATCTATTCTAGTGTCATATTTTACCATCCAGATATCCTGACACCTACTGTGTCTTGGCCAGTCATGAGTAGAATCCAGAAACTAATTTTCATGACAAAAATTTATCTCTGGTGTGCACATTATTCCTCATGGACATGTTTGCTCCATCATACATATCCATCTAAGTGTTAACACTTTTCCGTCACTCCTGTCTCTCACTCCCTTCTCTTCCATACTTTTCCATATCTCTTTCCATGGCACTATCATATTCATTTTCTAAATCTATAAACACTTAAGGGCAAATCTATTCTTCTCGGCATACTTCTCGTCATATTTCTCCATCGGATGCCATAACCCTTTTGCTGTCTGTGGGCCCTAGGTGGCTGTCATTCTTTTTAGTTAGAAGGAAAATTGAATGCATCTCCATAATCACAACTACTCAAGGATTTCGATGAAGTTTACTGCATTGCGAGAACTACATGTCATCTGGTGAAATATATGAATTGCCGGTGAATGATGAAGTTTGAAATAAAATTCCCCCTGCTGGGAGAGTGACACCAGGTGATTTCATGTGATTTTCACAGCAATGGAACATCCTGATGTCCCTCTATTGGCGGGCACAAAGGGAAAGACATCTCAATCAACATTTGTGGGCAGAAACTCTAGCTATAGCTACTTGAGTTTCTCACAAGGGAGGAACGGAGGGAGGACTGGGCCCTTGCTAAGTGGAGCCCTGGACATGGTAAGGTTGGACTGGGTGGAGGGAAGGTGGATGGTGAGGTCATTTGCCAACCATTGGTGATGGAGTTTGGTTCTAATGTCATTCCAGTCTCATGGAGGTGCTGGATATTAAATTTCTCAGACTTGGTAACTCTTTTTTTCCATTCATAATGCCTTTCATTTTGTCATTTGTTATCTAACATTTAAATTTTAGAACAAATATTCTCTTCATCTTGAAAGTATGTAGTTTCATTATTCTTACCTGAGGATAGTTTTTCTTTGATAAGACTCATTTCTTTTTAGTCAAGTTTCAAAGTTTTATCTAATTTCCTTATCCCAGTATGTGTATTATAATGACTTGATTTGAATTTTCGTCATTTGGTTTTTGATAGAAGACAATTCAAGGAGCCACAGTTATTTCTGATGGCAATAGTTTTAATATAGAAGAAAAAATTTTATACCTTTACTTTATTAATCACAGAAGAGGCTTATTGTCATGGTCAACAATAATTTTTATATAGTGACATGTGCTTCATGCTTGTACTTTTTCTCAATTCTCTACATTATATATATGTTGTGACTCTAATTTTACCTAATGTTGATTTTCTGTTTGTATTGTTATTTGGTATGCTCAGAATAGCTTGTGCATGAGGAGTCACACCTCAAGAGAGTGACCTTTTATTTTCTCTTATCCACCTGTTCTATTCCCCGACCCATCCCCGTCACCTGCAACACCTGCTATGCGATTCCTATAAGAAGGTATGGATATGGATGTGAGGAAGAGTTAGGAGTTGGAGTCTGAGGAGAGTCAACCAGGAGTTCGACCGAGTCATTTGTTCATTGTCGCTGTTCAAATTTGAGAGCTCATGCTGATAGTCTGCCAAGATGTAGCCAGGAGAGAGAGCCATTGACGCACGGGTTATTCAGAACCCATGCCACCAGCCGAAGCTGACGTGCTGAATTTGATTAAATTAATAAAATACTGTTTTTGGTTAAATGTCCTACAGTTACCATATTTTTTCCCAACACCAAGGGAAAGATCCTGCGTGTCAGACTCCCTCGTCATGGGATTGGGTTGGCATACAACATGTAAATGATTAATCATGCAAATACGGATCCCCTCTGACTTCGTGTTTGGTGTAATATCTCTTATGTGGTGATACATAGTGAAACAATTTTCAAACTTTATTGCTTTCAGATAAAGATTGTAAATGACTATAGAGCATAGAATTTTTGTCTTGACAGTCATGAGTTTGATAGGGTGACAGAGTGAGATTAAATTGCTGTAATGGTTGGAGGGGCATTCTGAATATTCTCATGCAAGGTTGAAGGTGCTACAGGTTTTCTGCCAACTTTATGCCAAATTGGACCGACAAGCCCCAAGATAGGTGGAGAAATGTAAGTAATGGCCATCTTTACCTGATTTACATTAATTCATAGAGTTGCTGTTTGAATTCACTTTCTGTGAAACTCCTTATTTGAAGTGGTATATATATTTTCCCTCTAATAAGTTGTTAATTTATTTGCTATTCTTTCTTTCTCTTTCATCTGAAATGGAAGAAGAGATTTTTAGAATCAAAATATGACAGGCTGTGTTATGTGTTTGCCATATTTTTTTTCATCATATGAACATTAATAAAAAAATCTACTCCTCAGGTTAGCATTGATTGCTACAGGACAAAGATATTATGTACTTTTCTTAGGTGTCAGGAAAAAGTACTGCTCTGTTTGTGCACTAGCAAAGAACAAAGAAAGAGCCTAAGAAACGTCTTTGTTATCAAAACTTTAATGCTTCTTCCACTGCAATGGAAGCCGATTTGATTTTTGAAGGTTTAAATTGAGCATTGTAATGCACAACTTGAAGTAGCACCAATTGATTGGTAAGCTTATTATCTTTTACATGTTGGATTATTATATTTAACTATTTTGTCTCTTTTGGTCAGCAAATGGTGGAAGAAGTATATTGCTATTCAAACTCTCCGATTCCCATGTAATTTTCAGACTATTGCTCTTTTATCTTACAGGTTACTGATATAAGTGTAACACAGAATTGATGAGAGAAATGCTGTATGGACCTAACTTACCGTTTCAATGTGTTTCTGCTTATAAATTATTGAAATAGAATTCGGGATATAGTAAAAAAAAGTTCAAAAATAGGAAAGGTTCTATTCCAGTTCTTTTGAGGAAAAGGACCGGAGACAATTTTATGAGATGTGGATATCCGTCACATCAGCAATTGTTTTTGGTCCAAAACATCATCAATGGATGCCGTAAAATATCTGGAAGAGGATATTCAAAATGGACCAAAACATGTTTTTGGGGATCACAGGAGCCATGCTGGCAATTTTTGCGAAGGTCCCAAAGAAGAAGTGATCTTGGTTGGCGAATTTATGTCCTATAATTTATTAATAATAATAATAATAGTTACAATTTTATCAACCAAAAATGAGATGAATGAAAAAAAACTATAATCAAAATGTAAAAATCAAAGTTAAGCTCATGGAATTTAATATTCTGAGTTTCAAATACCCACCCTTCTTATGACGATCAAGGTGAATTGATGTAATTTGATTGTCTCTCTTGATTGTGATTCAATTCAATGGATACGGTGGTTCTCATTTGAATAATCTCGTGTTGTTGAGACACCTGAGCCTTATCTCGTCAACCCAACCCTCCCTTCCACTCTGAGGTTCCCCCAATTCCACTTTTGGTGTTTGCACCTAATGTGAGGACTAATGGGAATTTAAAATTTATCCAGCCCCCTCAAAACCAAAAGTGTATTGTTATTCATTGGCCAATAAATGTCTGTGCAATAACTATATTATATTAATATATGCCAATGTGTTATTCAGTTTTGACATTACTGTATTACATTTTTCATAGTGTTGTGGGGCATTCAGTAATACAAATTTAAATTATATTGTATTTTTCAGTTTCTGTATAAACTTGTATTGATTAATATATTTTGTGGGACCCTCAATAATATTCTTTCATTAATGATTTCCAGTAGTATTATTATTTATATGGTACTTCGACTGCTATAGTCATTTTTACATGTCAAATCATAGAAAAATCAACTTTGACAAATTAACACTCATGCCCTGGGTGGGATTCGAATCCTTTCGGTTAGTCTGCTAGCTTGCTAACCCAGTCCGACTCTATTTTCCATTGCATTGAGTTTTTTTGCATTCCCTGTGGAACATTGACCAACTTTTTTGCAGGCAACTTAATATTATTTTTGTATATATTACTTAAATTTTAATTTTATTATGTTTTTCCATCTAATGCTGCATTGACCAGTGTGTTTGGAGAAGAGTCAGTATTATTCTTTTAAATCTTACCATTATTTTCATCCCAATGTATGAAGGTTTTTACACCACTGTTTTCACGCGAACAGGAGAGCCTGATAATATCTTAATAATATGTTTGGATTTTTTTTACTAGATATTTAAGTTTTTTGAAATTACCATCTTAAAAAAACTGAGGAGTTGCTTTGATTTTCACTATTTTTTCCTTTTTATAGTGATTGTTACTTAATGGTATTCCTTAGCATGTATTATTTAAGTTGTGTATAATACTCCTGTTGCTTGCTATTCCGATTTTAATACTATTTAGTGTTCATATTTTCTGCACGTGGTAGTTTAAGGTGAATTGAACATAGCAGTTGTAGTTGTGCATTACATGTTAAAACAAATATTTCATTCATATTTTTTGCTTTCCCATTTTATTCACCAAAATATAAATTATTTTCCTAAATTTCAATGGAAAAACTCTTTCTCATAGGTTTTAATCTTTTTTTTGTTAAATATTTTAGTTTATTTACTATCAGAGACCACTATTGGAGACTCTGCTTCCATGGTAAAGGTATTAGGAATTTTCTTTTACTTTACATCAATTGGTCATTGTACCATTAAACATTTTCAATGTAGTTCTAGGAAAAGTAGTTACCTTTCAGTGGCATGACAGCTTCTTTATTTTAAAATAGCCCTTAAAATTTACATATTAATTTGCATTAGGAGAATGTTCAAAAGGTATTGTTTTGTAATAACAGGAAGAAACAGGAATTGGGGAAAGGTAAAGGATTTTTACAAGGAGGAGAATAAATAGTTATGAAGGCATAAATGAAATTGTACAATTGGAATCAATAATAGTGTTGTACGTGTAAGGCATTGGTAGAAAATAAATAAACAGGGGTGTGACATTGGTATGTCTTAGAGAAAATGTTCTAGCAGAACATTAGTTTTTATTTGAGGTGGCAGCATATTAATGCACACTTAGTGATTTGTTACATAAGCATATTGATCAAAACAAACTTCCAGAATGTGCATAGAACAAGAGAGGACTATGAAAAATAGTGAGTACATTGATTTGTAGCAATGCAATCTAAAAAGTTGCAAAGTTCTCTGTTCAATTTTTCAGAGAAGTCATTTTTGAATGCTTATTCCAATTGCTCATGGGCCATTACAAAGTTACAAGACCCTCGAGATTCCATCCTTTGGTTGACATGGGACACCTCTATCCACTCATATGTACTATGGTGAAGGAGCCACTAGGGGCTGGTGTAGCTTGTTCTGACCGCCATCTCTTCTGAGCATGTTAAACTGGTGCCAGGGCTGGAAGAAAAATAAGGCAGGTCATTCTTCCCTTCAAGTGCCAGCAAGGGTGTTACAGGTGGCAGATCTTTGTAATCCAGGATGATACTTATTGGCAATAAATATATTGCCAATCTTTCAAAGATTTTTTAAATAAAATTGTAGACTCCAACATTATCTTGATTTTCGTTAATGAGGAAAATGTATGCAACATATTTTGTATTAAATCTTGATCATTTGGTTGCCGCTAATTATTTTGAAGTACTACTATTATTATCATCAAAGGTTATTTACATTTCACATTCTCTGATGGGAAGCTCTGCTTGTGCCAATTCTTTAGAATCAACATAAGTCCGCCATCGTCTTCAGGGTGATTATCATCGTCACCAGACATCGAAGTGAGGTTACGAGAGACTAATTATTGCTAAGAGCACAATTGAAACAACATAACTGTGGGAAATATTTTTTTTTGACACTATTGGAATGGAAAAAAAAACTCAACTTTTGAATTACAACTGTTTACCCCAGGCAGCTCATTCGGCTTCTCACCGAATTACGGCGCTTATCTCCTGAAACGAGTCGCTCGAGGGGCTGACGGTCGAAATCAGGAGAAATGTGATCCTAGCAAAATGACACGCTCATGACCGTGCAACGTGTACTTATAAGCTTTGAAAACATATCAATAACGATAAACTTTTCCTTTTGCTTAAAATAATTGGCAATAGGTCAAGGCTTAACCATCTCATGGCTGTGTACATTTTAATAGTGATTTATTTGAATAAACGATGTTAAGTGTAATGATTGCGGCAGTACTTTTGTGTGTGTAATTTAACTATCATGAGTTTTTAGACAGAGGGAATCTACTTCTCGGATCGGAATTATTAATTTCTACATATCTGTTCACTACATTAGGTAGATAGATATCTCTTAAGATGGGAAACCTTCACCCTCTTCAAAGCGAGTCCTACAATGGAGTTAAAATCTCCTCTCCTTCCAACGTTCCCCAAAAAAACCTCTTCTATAATGGCCAGAGTGTCCGCACGGCAAACCTAAGGCCGAGCGCAACAGAATTTTCAATATTTTAATGCTGTCCTAATTTATACCGCACATCATAAATAATTACAGTGTACATTGTGCAGATGGTGCTCGTCTTTGAAATAATTTTCTCCGATTAGTATTAATCAAGTTACGAATCATAATTCGAAAGCGGGATTTTCATGTTCGGGAATAGTTCTCCGGATGACAATAATGGTGAAAGTAGTTTTATTGACTTTGTTTATCACTCGTCATCTTGGAAGCGAATGAGATTATTGAAGCAAATAACTCAACATTATGTAAAAAGTTTTTTTTTAATCTCTTCCGTGGATGGCAACTTATTTCCAGATGCTCGCCCGATATTCAGCTCCCTTCTATCCTCCCATTCTCATATTTGTATGCCTTTCCTCTCGGAATGGAATTATTATTGGTAAGCATTCGTGAAACCACGCTAAATTCTAATATTGCCCTTAACATATTAGACAAACTTTTAGTAAAATGTCTCAGGCGAGGGGTATTTCTGATCATTTGACTGAAAATCTAAGCGTTAGTAATAATTCATACTAATGCTTGGTCTTTAATTGGAAAAAGATTTCGTAGATGACATCGGGAAACACAGCAGAGAGAAAACGAGAACTGATAATTTATTGGTATAGGACCAAATGTCCTTAGGAACAGCATCCGTCAAAACAATATTTCAGATTAACTAAACAAAAAGTAAAACAGACAGTATATACAAGGGCAGAAAAATCAAGCAGTATACAATTCAAGCAATCAGTTGGTCGTGGTAGCCCAGCGGGTAGAGTGCTTGGTTACTAACCCGGGTGACGACCCTCCAGATTAGAGATGGGCGATTCCGATTCGATTCACTCGGAAATCGAGTATTTGAATACGATTCAGTTATGATTTCAATTTGAATCGATTCATGTTCAAATTTTGGCCACCAGGTAGCAGTAATGATACGATT
>WURS02097768.1:0-23660 GCA_011762765.2 Rhinocypha anisoptera | reverse complement strand
ATTAAAGTATGAAATAATTATATAAATATAAATAAAAATTTGAAAAAGGCTCGTTTTTAAAACAAACTAAAAATTTGTTATAAAAAAACTATTTAAATTTTTAAAATTTAAAAATCACATTTTTAAAACAGACCAGAAAGTATGAAATAATTTCTCTTATCCTTGTACAGATTCATAACCCCGTAAGGATTGTCCTGAAAATTTGTGATTGTGAATTTTAATAGTTTTGAAAATAAATGTAAAATTTAAAACAAAAAACCTGGGACGCATGCAATCAATAATAGTAGGGAGCGTTGGGGGTTGCTGTTGTTGAGAGAACCAAGGCAAAAGTTCATAGACTTAGGTGAGCTTTTCATGCATCAATTATATACTATATTGTAGTATGCACCCCACGTTTTTTGTTTTAAATTTTATATTTTCAAAACTATTAAAATTCACAATCATGAATTTTCAGGGCAATCTGTATGTGGTTATAAATCTGTGTAAGGGTAAGAGAAATTATTTCATACTATTTAGTCCATTTTAAAAATGTTATTTAAAATTTTTTTTCGATTTAACAAACTGTGATGTTCCAGGGTTAATTTTGTGAAATTTTTCCATACTGGAGAATAAAACTTAGGTGAATTTCACTTACAACTCCACTTCACTCACCTCCCCTTGAGTATATATTTGACAAAAACTCTGTACTCTCACCTGATTATGGCATAAATTGCTGAAACCCAGGTCATGAATAAAAATTCTCTTGTAAATGAAACTTGCATAAGTTTTATTCCTTAGTTTTTAAATTTATATAATTATTTAATATCTGGAGTTTTGTTAAAGGAGGGATTTTCTATTCTCTAAAGGCTTTTTTATTATTATCATTATTAGCTTGAGTTCTTATAGCGGGAAGGAAGGGGAATACATTTACTGCATGAAACACTAATTCCATGCTTTTCTTATTGACTACTAGAACTTAGTGCCTTAACTTGAGAGTATTTTTAGAGACTTCAAAAACTTAATGCTCACCAGCTTTGTTTACATTATTTTTGTTGTATATTGCATGAAGATTGAAGTATTTGATTTGTATCAGAGTTGAAGCATACCAATGCAGTTTGTTTGCGAGAAATGGTTGCAGTAAAGGAGCTCATTAAAATGAGGTTTTACCATACCCAAGTCACTGTCACAATACGTATATTGCTTAATTTTCGGCTTAACCGCTGGGCTTCGGAATATGTTGATTAACGTTTTGGCATGTGAATGCGAAGAATTGCCTTCATACCCTCCCTAAACCCTCACCAAATTTTATGAGCCATCCTTTCCAAAAAGGTTCAAATGGTAACACTTTCCCATTGTTTCGGAATAGGGCACTCCTTTGAAATGTTGTTCATGATGGTTCATGACCTCGGGTGAGTTTCATGAATGTATTCCATCCCCGAGATTTGGGAAATTCCCTTCTGAGCCACCCTCATCATTTCCCTTGGGTGTCTCCAAGTTCCAGCTGGTTATAAATGAAAGTATTTAGGTACTGTTTGGTATCAAATTAATCAGAAATTATCAAGGAAAATAAATATGGAATTCATTTTTGGATATGTCCCACATGAAATATTTTGACTATAATCAATTGTATCTCCACTACCCCCAATGGAGGTAAATTGGCCACATGGTTAATAAGGGTCGTCCTGGATGCACTACCTAATACTCCTTTGTCAGCAATAGAAGGGAAGACAGCCGCGGCTACTTTTCTCCCGCGCACAGCCGTCATGAAAGAACAATGCTGCCACAGCTGAGGGGTTGATGATAGACTGTAATTGATTATATGAAAAATTTCGTCTTCCAGGTACCAGGTTCGCAGTGGATGCATTTTCATATGGATCCATACCAGGGATCACACAATACTTTCTATCTCATTTTCACTATGATCACTACATGGGTCTAAACAAGAATTTCCCTCATCACATTTATTGTAGCACTGTTACAGGTATGTTATTAGAAACCTTTTTCTTTCAAGTTTGACATTATTTGAAAAAATAAGCTGTTTTGGATAATGCATCAGTATGTACTTATAATACATAGAAATCTGTCCACATTAAAGATATAATAGCCTTATGTCATATGGCTTGGGTTATTGAAGTTGCTATTGTTGTATGACTATTATTGCATTGCTCTGCTGTCTCTTTTGCTGTATGTTGGGTCTAAAAATTTTTGTGCATAGGATAATGGTTTCTCTCAAGAAAACTTTAATTGGAAATTGTTAGTTTTTTGGGCCAATTTTCAATCTGGCTATGCTTAAAAGCACATGGCCTTTTGGGATATTTTCTACTATTTTTCAAAACTTTTGGCTCTTCAAAAATCTGCCATAATCAAATCACGTAGTTATTCTACTGGATCCCCTGTTATGGTGCTATTCTTTGGTGAAAGATGAAATGTTTTCTTTCTATTAAGAATTAAAATATGTTTTTGTCCCATTAATAATATGAGTTTTTTCATAAATCTCAATTCTTTCTTTATATGTCTTGATATCTTTTGACTTTCCATTGTTTGCTTTGGTCACTTGTTTCATTGCAGTAACTGAATGGCCAATTCTTCTTTCAAGCCATCAAGTTTAGTTTTGCCATCCACAGAACAGCCTTAGCTAGAAGCAAGCAAGCAAATCTTAAAGCAATAAAACATATTAACATACCATACTGCAAAATCTCATTTATTATCCCAATCCTAGAGTTTGAATTAATTTTTCATTTTCAAAGGTAAATTCAGTTGTTAATGAGATGATCAAGAAGTTTTAAGAAAAGAAGAAGATTAAAAAGCATGTGCTTGAAAAAAGCTGTTATTCTATATGTAAATGTCTCTGGATTATTAGGAGTTAATCATTTCTGGCTTTTTTACATAGATACTTCTCAGAACAAGTATTCTAGAATAATATAAACATCGCCCATTTTTTAGTGAACAAGAACCAGGTTATAATTTGGAATTGCTCTTTGAGAGTGAAATTGGAGTCAGTCATGCATCATGTAGAGAGAGTTGGGAATCCCAAATGTGTTTATTGTTTCCAGAAATTAGTACCTATGTAGTGTATTTATTTGTTGTTAGTTATTTAAAATCAAAAGGTTGTGGTAGCCCAGTTGGTACTGAACCTGAGACCATGTTTAAATTCCCTGTAATGCCTCTGGGCACCCCCAGCATAGTGAAATTTCTGGGTTCAATATCATGGTAGGAAACCACAGGTGACAGCATAATGAACCCTCTACCCTGATTTGTGAATTTTTACAGGCCATTGGGCTTTGTGCTAGGTACCAACATATCCCTTACTCTTTAACATCATGTGTAAATAGATGATATTTTTATTTCACTGTATACTATCCCATCATTGATAGAAAGTAATAGATTTCATTGTTCTGTACACATTTTTAGCTAAGCTGGTGACTTTACAGCTAAAAATCAAATCAGAACTTATTAGGAGGATTGATCCTGGAGAAACAATTAAAGTTGAAGGTGTCATTGTCACTGCTTTGGATGCTAACCAGTAAGTGAAACATCTGATTGAGTTTTTTATTGCATGAATATGGCATATAAAACATCTTTTGAAATACTAGCATAGCCCACACTGTCCTGGCTAATAATAAAATATGAATGTCCCATCTTCTTTCCTATACATTTTAACTTGGTCTATCTACCATGCATTTGGTCTTTTTTTAACTCTTTCTTCAAATCCATCTATTTACACATACCTTTATTTAACCCTCCTATAATCATTGCACTTTTTGGCATTTTCCTCCACCTTTCTCAGAACATGGCCAATTCATTGCAATCATTTTCCTGTAATGACTGCAACCCCTGTCTCTCCCTTATGAGTACATTCTGTATTGTGTTCCTTCTTTTAACCTGCTCTATGCCTCTCAAGAATCTGAGCTCTGCTGCCTGTAGCCTATTTAAGTATTTTTTTGTCCATACCATGTCTCTTATCTATATGTTAGTACTGACTGGTAATATATGTCAATAAACGCCTTTCCTGTACCTTTCCCATTTTCCCCTCTTTCTTCCTAGTTAACTGTCGCAACACAAATATGGTTTTCACCATTGAACTTGCTTTCGTATAATAATAATAATTTATTTTTCTTTAAGTTAAGTACAATTGACCTCATCAAATAGCAAATACAATACAGACATACTATAAAATACAAGCTATATTACACAATACGGACATATTATGCGGATTATCCAAATACAATGTCCGTGGTAGGACAGTTAATATACTTTTCCATGGGAAAAAATGCTTTTACCACCATCCAGGAGTGGATATTGCACTTCTTAGGCAGTCTTCTATTTTTCATCTTCTGGAGTCTTAATTTCTTATAAATTTTCAGTCATTAACAAAGTAGTAGTATTATTCCTATGTAGTTTTCACGTCTTAATTGTTAACTTTTTTGAAAATGGGTACTATCATTCAGTCATTTGGTAATTCTTTCTTTTACACCACTCGTATTGCCCTATACATCCATTGCAACTCAATCAGTCCTGCCATTTTGATGATTTCCACTGTCAACTCATCTCTTTCTTGGTGACTTCCCTCTAGTAGACATCTCTCTTACTTTTTTCTCTAAATCTGACATGCTTAACTCCTCATTATCCTCTGCTGATGTTTCTACTTCTCCCGGCTTCCCATTTTTGTCCTTATAGCCATCCAAAAGTTATTTCAAGTATTCCTTCCAGGTCTCCATGACTTATTCTTTCTATGTCAACTATCTCCTGTAGCTTTCAAGATTTTCCTTAACGTTATTCTAGGTTTTGTTTTGTTCCTCATCATCCCATACATGATCTTCTTGTTTTCTTGGAAGTTACCCTTTAACTTGTCTGTGAATTCTTCCCAGGCTTATCAGGCAGCATTTGTTACTATGAGTTGGTCATTCTTTTCCACTTTTTTGTGTTTCTTCTGTCCTATCTTTAAATCATTCTCTCCTTGCTTTATTTTTTTCTTTTAATTACTTCTGATAATCTTTAATTCCTTCATTTAATTTCATTTGGTATAGCTGATTTCTGAAGCCTGCCCATGCAAAATGTCCAGCATTCTTTAAATTTGCATTAATGTTTCATTTTGGTTTATCATTTTGATGTGTGTTTCTTTAATGTCATTGTCTCTCACCATCTTGCATGTGTTGGAACTCTCAATGGGTTTTTGTTTTTTTCTCTATTTGGAATGCTTGTAATGTTTAAATGAAACTTGATGGTTCATCACACTACCCCTAACTTTTCCAGTAATTGATGTAATATAATGTCATTATTCCCTCCTCCTCAGTAGAAAATATTACCCCTTAAATATATTTGCATTGATTAAGAATATGCTTTTTTATATTATTTGATAAAATTACAATTTTAGCTTCATGGCAATAGTAATTAAAATATCATTATTGAAAGACTTAATAAAATTGCCATTATTCTTTCTTGGATGCCCTATGAAATTTTTACTATAGATCCTTGCTGCAACATTAATACACATAGAGTTTTATTACTAAGTAACAAGGTAATTCTTTAAGCTGACCTCTGGTTTTTTTTCTTCTGTATTATTGTAAATTAACTTATCACTATTCCACTAATGAGTGTGTATTTGTAAATTGCAGCTGTCCCGGTTCTCTGATGCTGCTCTTCCAGTTGCCTGAAGGAAGAACCCATCTTCACGTTGGCGACTTCAGGGCACATCTCGGGATGGAATCGTATCATGCCTTTTGGAATGTTAATATTGACCAACTCTATCTTGATACAACGTAAGGATTCGTGCAGCCATTAAATAAGTGAAACCAAATGGATTCATTAACCGTTCAGAAAACAACTTATGATTATTGGAAGTATGACTTCAGCTTGCAGTATAATGATTTTATGTACATCAGGTCATTTTTTGCCAGCCAAACTTTTGCTTCCATGTCTAGAGAATCGTAACACATTTGTTTCTAATTAATTCAATTTGAAGTATGTATCTGTATTTCAATGCTGTCATTATCTTAGTTCTGTGTCAGTTAAGAGAACCCTAGAATGTAACATAATTACATATTTTGCAACTTTCATCAAAATTATATGTATGTTAGTAATTGGTAATTTACTGTAGTTATTTTTTCCCTTTGGTTGGATCAGTGGTTCATACACCTTTGCAAATGTGGCTTGTGTAGTTGGCTTTCTTGATATCTTTGTTTGCAGGTATTGTGATCCAGCCTATACATTTTCATGCCAAGAACGAGTCATCGAGAGTGTCCTATCCATTGTTGAAAGAGCCATCCTCAAAGACCCCAGGACTCTAATCATTTGTGGGTCATATACAATAGGTAGGTTTTTGAGAAACCCTAATAAAATATATTGATTTTCAAATATTTTGTATCACCAACATTGTCAAAATTGAAATGGCCAAAAGATGGCACCTTGCGATAGTGAGATTCATATGAGAAAGTTTTTACCAAAATATTAAAAATTCAAATTTCTTCACAGTTTGTATTTATTGTAGGTGCATTAAAGTACATTACAAATAATGAGATAACACTAATTTAATTTTATGAAATTTGGGTTGAGCAAAATTGTACCATACATGGAACTCTTGAGATGATCAGGGCATTCCAGTTAAACTTTGTTCCATAAAAAAAAATGAATATTCATAAGACATTCATTGGTGGAAAAATCTCCAGATGTACCCATGTTGTTAGAATAATGAAAATTTAAATCCTTTGCCACTCAATAACTCAGTGACCATGAAGCAATTGCTATTCTATTTGTCTGTAACACACAAAATTATTTTTTCCCACTATATACTTTTTCTGATTCCTCTTAGTTCAGCTACCTTCATACCAGTCTGTTATTTTATTTAACGTCTCTCTTCTAAGAGTGACATCTGAAAGTTATACCTCATTCTATTCATGATTTTTTCAGCTCCATTTCCTCATTAGAAAAACTTCATAGCCAACAGAAGTGACTATGTTAAAAATCTTCAATCAGCTTTGTCACCACTGTTGACTATACATTCCCTCCAGCAATAAACTAGAGCCAAAAAAATCAGAAATAGGAGGAATTACTTTCAGAGTGAACCTTGGTGAACTTATCTGCTACATCTCAGTTTCTCCCAATCCTAAAGCTCCACACCAAGTTTATTTTTCTATCCTTTCTTATATACGCAATTCAAAGGTTTTTAAATTATATTAATCTTCTTGCCATAACTCTTTTGCTGCTATTGTCTTGTATTTTAATGTATTTCTTGCAAGTTAGAGATTTTCCAATGCAAAAGGTCTAATGTCATGTGGAAACAATGAAACTTTTCCTACAGAAACGGATTGTTGTTCCTACAGAGATGTTGTGTGGGCACAATTCGATGAATACAAGCCTCAGGCATCCTCTCGGTGGGAGTCCAGACCCTTCTTGATGTTGTCATAACTTCCTACGTAACTGTATTGGGTCTTATGCTCTTAATTTAGTATAATATTACAATTTAAGGAAATATCTTACTTCCCAAGTATATATTGTTCCATATGGCTGAAGCCAAACAATCGATTTATACAGGGATGGTTTTATACTTGGATGTCAAGATGCATTCAGTTTGGTAAAAGCAAGTAACCTTGTTAACCACACATTAACTCTATAAGCTAAGCCCTTTGCTAATACATTGTTACTATTGGATTTGTATTTGACATTTCAGGTAAAGAGAGAGTCTTTGCTGCCATCACAGAAAAATTTCATTTCAAAGTGTGGGCTCGAGCTGGTAAGCAGAGAGTTTTGCAGTGTGTGAGGGAAGGACTGCAAGAACTCAGTTGGCTCTACAGAGATAGGGCTGGTGTTTCTGAAGGTGGAGCTACAAGGGAACTGAACCTAATCAAGGCACTGTCTATGCTGTCTACAGTGAAGGAGGATGCTCAAGTCCACATATTACCCATGTCTGAGATTAATGGACCGGTAAATGATTATAATCTTGATGTCATTTAAGTACTTTAAAATTCCTGCTGCTTAAATTCTTAAATGTGCTTGTTTCATTCCCCACTAAATCTGTCATGATATAAGTTTCAAGAATGGAATATTTAACCACAGTATAGTTCTGCTACAATTGAATTTGTCTTATAGAGAATAGGGTGCCACGGCATGTGTTTTTGATCATTGTTGGTTTCGTACTGATAAACATACATTTTTTGTTGCATGAGGGTGGTTTAAAAGTCTATATAAAGTCAAATGGATAGCGTCACCAGTTTTGTCATACTTATTTTCAGTCAATGACATCTCTCTAAGGAACACACATGAAGTTTCTCTCTATTTCTGTGTGCTTCGGTTTTTTTTACTCTAAAAAAAGAAATTTTTCCAAACGGATGAAAAAGAATTTTGAGTGCTGAACCAACAATTCTTTATGAAAGGCAAATCATCTCAGAGAATAATTAGAATCTTTATAAACATTTTGCTGAATCTGCTCCTTCGGTTAGAAAAAGTTTTTTTTTTACTTTTTTCTGAAACACCTAAGCCTAATAATAATAGCCCAACTCTGTGCTGTCCATCTTGGTGCGATTTCATACCTTGTCAATGCAGATATGCACAGACAGTACTGAAAGACCTGCAATTGGTAACTATAACTTCTCAAAGTTTTAAAACAGTGATGGGTGATGCTCAGGAGAGAATGTTGCCCAAACTATATATTACATAATTAAATTGTAAGGGTGATCATATTGAAAATTTGCAGATGATTGTGCCACTGCATTATATTTTACCTTTCTTTTATTACAGTGCTTGACAGACCATTTGTTTTCAATAAAGGCCAATACTTTCTCAAACGTAGTGGCATTCCGACCAACTGGATGGACCCATGAACATACTAAAGGGAAATGTGAAAGCAATCTTATATTCAATTCAAACTCTGTTAAAGTATATGGTAAGTAACCTCATTTGTCATGCCCTCCTTGAAACAGCCTCTGTTGCTCAAAAAGTCAATAAGGCAAGAATGTAAAAAAATTAAATGTATACATAATTTAAAAATCACATCTCCTTCGGAGTAGTAGCCTTGAGTATTGATTCCTCCAGATTCATTGTTATGATATTTACAAGATATGATGGGTTATGACGTTAGGACACACCTGCCATGTCAAAGTGGTAATTCTTCAACATATGATTCATTCTTTGTATGCAATAGGAAAAAAAGTCACTGGATGCCAAATCCAACCAATATGGGGGATTAGGGAGAAGTACATTGTATTGTCACGAATGCTCATCTTTTGAACACCATTTGAGCAGTGCATTAATTATCGTGATGGAAAACCCAGTGCTGTTCTTTTTTTTCACTTCAGGTTTTTGTTACAAAAATCCCCCCTCACACCTCATAATTTTACTGTAAAACTCATCATTGGTAGACTGGTGCTCCAAAATAAATTCATGGTGGGCAATTCCATGGACATTGAAAGAAACTATAAGCATGCACATAGTCTTCCTCTTTACTCACCGTATTGGTGATGCCTGGCTTAATTAGTTTAATTTCTGAGGCAATCTCACTGACAACTTTATCGACGAACCTAGATTTGAAGGCGTCTCATGTTCTTATTCTCCACCATACTCCTGTTCATGCCAAGGTTTGAAATGTTCAAAATGAAAGGAAGGTGTGTAAAGCAGACATGATAATTATTTTGGTGAAAATCTCTCGGGTTTCCCACCGGATCAGGTTCTCCATGTTCTCCTCCAACATTTCGATGGGCGAGTCGCACATTGAAACATTAGAGGAGAACATGGAGAATCTGACCCGGTGGGAAACACGAGAGATTTTCACCAAGATTATTCGCTGGGAAAACACTGGATCATACGTGATATTTATAGTTGGTTGGGTTAGCCTGGTAGATTGCCTGTTCAACAGCTAACTGGATTGGACTGGTTTGAGTCCCACCTCTGGCATGGATGCTACTTTCATCCAATTTGATTAGGTACTAAATGACCATAGATGTCGATAAACCCTATTAACAAAAACACCACCACTATGAAAATTCACTCTACTGTTTAATGTTTCAGTTGTGTTGTAATCTCCTATATGATTATTCTATATTCCCTATGTACATGTTGCCTTTCTTTCCACATTTTCGGGGTTTACCTTAGTGGAAGGTCACCCTG
Source organism: Rhinocypha anisoptera (assembly GCA_011762765.2). Taxonomy (NCBI): domain Eukaryota; kingdom Metazoa; phylum Arthropoda; class Insecta; order Odonata; family Chlorocyphidae; genus Rhinocypha; species Rhinocypha anisoptera. The sequence continues at coordinate 13,583 of WURS02097768.1, read as the reverse complement.
ATACCTGTTCATCTTCCAGTAAAATTCCCGTACTATGAAATGTAGGTGGCACTCATTGCACTTTGCTTGGCTTCATTCCAGGAGCCCTGTTGAGGCTTGTGAAAGGCTTCCATACCTGATTTGCTGAGTGTCTGGAACAGAATTTGATGTTAGCTCCCAAATTTCTTGCTCTTATTGAACTTTCGAACGCTATTGTGCATGAAGTTACAAAAGTATTTAGAGAAACTGCCTGTGTTTACAGAACAATGCTTCTCATTGTATGTATAAAATCACCAGTATACATGGCCTTAGAGTCCATATAAATTTGCTCCAAAGAACAGCAGTGTGGATTAGTATGATTTTTAAATAGTGAAGAAAACACCTATTGGGATACAAGAAAGGATGCTGAGATAATGTGTCCAAATTTGTTTCTTTGTAATGAGTGTATGACTCCGAGATGAGACCAATACAGCTCTCTCTCTGACCTGCCTCAAACTGAGACAATGGCCTACTGGTGCTGTTGGTTTTCTGGTGTCTCTATCCATATGGCAATTAGTAACTTGCATGGCAAGATTTCACATTCTTGAAAACACAATACTACAGTACAATAAGGGATCACCATGAGGTGTAAAACTTTTGTGATCATCTAGGGTTACTTTGAGACACCAGCATAATAGGTGAATAATGAAATGAATTTTAATCTTTGAGACACAAATAAAGAAAATAATTTCTAATGCATACTTTGGATATAAGATAAATACTAACCCCAATGAATAGTAATTTAGGGATTCACAATCGTTTAAAAAATATGAATTATAAATACATATGTACTTTATGCAAGAGAATAGCATATTAAAGGATTGTCAATGGACAGTAACTTTTTAAATGGATTCAATTTTAATGAGTTTATGACTCCCATAACACTTAATTTGAATTATTATCCTCCCTTTTTTTAGCTCTATAATTTTCACAGAATTTGGATGGTTAAAAATTATTTGAGATATATTTGTTTTTACTGACTTATACTTTAAAGTTATCTTTCAATAATGTGATTAAATTTTTGAAATTGTAAAACTAAAATGTGTGGAGAAGAAAAAGGATGATTTTGTTGATTTCCTGTGTTACCTTGCTCAATGAATTTATTCTCTTTCAGAGGTTGCCTATAGTGAACACTCCAGTTTTCAAGAATTGGCACGTTTTGTAAAGTTCCTTAAACCCTTGAAAGTTGTGAAAACAGTTAATGTGGGATCTGCTCAGGAACGTAAGGCCATGGATGTGTATATTGATTCATGGCTCAAAGAAGCTCATGCAAAGGTTCCTATTCCTAATAAAGTTAGTGATTCTCCAAGGTCATTCAGAGTAGCTGTAGATCAAAGGAAGGCTGGTGACTTTTCCAAGAAGAAGATAAGTCCCAAGGGAAGAAGGTTGTTAACCTCACAGGAAAGTATGATGTCACTGTTTGCATCTGATATGCAAAAATCATCAAATGTGGCAGGTTTCACTGGAAGTTCCTTAGGGTTGATGGAAATAGGTTCCAGTCAAAATAAATCACATATTGGTGCTAAGAAAAGAATGAGTTCTCCTCTTGATATGTAAAGGACACCTAAAAAATCTCAGAAGTTACTTAAATGAGATCTCACTTTGTTTGTATAGAATATTTGTAATGAAAAAAAGACTTTATTGAGTTATTGAAATTATATTGGGCTGTGATCTGCAACGTGCCAAAAGAATAATGTTAATCATGTAAATAATTTATCCACATAAGTCATAAAAGCTGAACAAGCACAAATTGAGTCATATAACAAGGTTATTAACTTAATAAATTTTATGTTAATATAAGATGTATTCTCACCAAAAGGAGGCTTCTTCAGAGTGTGAGGCAAAACCTTTGAGATGAAACAATACTAAATAACTCAGATGAAACAATACTAAATTTAAAATAATGAAACGATACTAAAGTACTGAAGGAACTGAAAGTTACTTTAAAGAAGCAAGTGCATTTGCATTTATATTGTCATAATGATACACAGAATATTATTACATCACCTATGTAAGGTTCTTGGATAACTATTGTTAGCCTTTATGAATCCAATCTTTAAAATGCTGTGGATTTTCCAATTTACATTGTATACAAGAAGGATCTCAGGATTTTTGTTGATGGTTATGCCATTGTATTCCTTATTATTACATGAAGTTTGGTACTGTAAGGAAATTTATTGTTGCCATTAATTTTTGTGGCCATAGTGATGTTGCTTCTTTGAAAAGTCAAATTTAATTTGTAGGTAATTGTCTTGCATGTCATTTTTTTATAGGCAAACTGTTACTGGGAGGAATTACAATGGACCTCACAACACTTTCTTTGGCAGTTACTTCTTTGAATTTGTCCATTTCATAATTTTTAAATGCAGCTCCAAGTTTCATGCTGATGCATACAAAACTCATAGTTTTTTTGTGAAACGACCTTGAGAGTTGGCCTTTCTACCAAGCTTGGAATTAGATTTTATAAAGTAAATGACATTAGGGTTCTTTTTGGATATTTTTTGTTCACAGTAGTCTTATGAGTCAATTATATTTTTTCTTAGTTATCCACTCATTAGCAATATTTATTGTGACTATTAACCCTCTTAGTGCCACCTAATTTTGGTGAAACTAGCGAAAAGTGCCAGCATGAATTTGAGAGTTTTGCAACACCTTTTTTAAAAAAATAATATGAAGTTACTTTTTTAGATATGAATGTAATTTTAAAAAGTTCATGAGCCAAGTCAACACTTGGTGATAACAGATAATTGACCAAACCGTCAGCTATGTTATTCTCTAAAGTAGTTTTGGTTGCCATTTTCGGAGATAGAAGGGTGATTTTCTAAATACCCGTAATATCTTCAAGACTCAGCTCCATGTACCCTTTCGCTCACAAAGAAAGAACCTAACTGATTCCCCTTGAACAAAGCAGAAGTTATCTTCGTAATAAATATCAACATATACCTTCTCAACTAAACATTACAAACAAAGTAATTCCCTCTGTCTGAATTGATGTCGGTATGGTCTCGGATGGATAGCACGACAGAGCAAAACTTTTACATGCCTTATAAAATCATTCAGAATACACACAAGAAAAACAATACATTCAAAATAAAGTCGAAAATATACTCTTTCAAATAATGCCAAACCGATTTACCAATCATTAAAAATGTACTTAGTTTTACGATTTTAAGTATGGTCTGCACTTGAGCCAATATATCAACCCGTGGAACTAAGAGGGTTAAATAAGTTATGTTATTTTTAATCCCTTCTCGGATCAGAAATAAAATGAGTAAAAGTTATTTTAGAAATATCCTTTTCCTTTGTCAATATAAAATTGTATTGCCTTTCCCCCTTGAAATTATTATTTCGTGCTGTAGTTTATAGCTATTTCCTAGGTCTTTATTTTCCAATCCTGGCACATCCTGATATTTCAGTTCTACTTTCCATGTAGTGGAAAAGTCTGCTCTTCCTCTCTTAGCAAACATTTTTGTTCTCTTTAATGGATTTTCAATGACTTCACGAGAAAAATATTTTTATACTTCAGTTTGGTAATAGCCAAATGAAAACTGCATCTGAAGAATTTTTGTTTTAATGCTCTTTATATACAGTGAGAAATACTATGTTTCATCCAAAATAGAAATGGAGTACTGTAGTAATCTCAAGCTTTTTTCCCTTAGAGTAGACGCTTAGTTTTATATGCAATATGTTATGTAGTCATTTATGTGATATTATAAAATCCAAATGTCAGTTTTTATGAGTTTACATCCAATACTTCTTTATACATGAATTCATGTTTTATTATGTGTACTTGTGAATGTAAACCTTCTACAACTCTGTTACATTGTTGTACTAATTTTGTACCAAATTTTAAAGAAATATTTCTTACATAATTGTGTTTATTCTTGAAATATTTTGACCACCACTTACCTTTTAGAGAAAAACTGGCATAAGCTGCTGCTTTTTGTATAAAAATGCTGGAATGCATATAGTGAAGTTAAAAATACAAAGATTATTTTTTTAACACTAAGGTACTTTATTGTATAGCACCCATGGCAATTGGGGCATCTTGATAGATTCCAATTTTACTGTTAGGAACATTCAATGTATCAAAAACTACATATACATTTTTATTACGACCCAGGACAAGCCATCCACATTTTCAATTTATTTATACACCAAGAAACCACACAATTACAAGTTTAGGATTCATAAATGTATACACAATATATCACAGGATATACAAAAGTCAAAATTACAATTATAATACATTGAAACCATAAATGAATTTGAGATAAATTATGCTATACTGTATAGAACACATCAGAAGTTATAAATACACAAGAGTAAATAATTCACAGTTTACAATTTTACAATAAAATTAACTAATGACAGTAAATGAAAACTCACATATTATGGCATTTTCACATATTGATGCCATAATGTGCTGACACAAGTCATACCAATAAAAATTAGTCTAGTTGATACTAAATAATAACCTTAAAAGTAAGACTTTGCAAACAAGTAATGTACACCCAGTGGGTCCTACAACACTGAAGACTTTTCCTGCAATATTTTCAGTGTACATCTTTAGATTTATCAAAAAGATAGATGTGCTTGAGTGTTTCCAATGCTCCATTAAGTTCATTTGGATTCAAACCACTGCTTAAGATTTGAACCCAGATTCAGATTCGAACCACCGCTAAAAAAATCTAACTTGTTTCCACTTTGGAGAATATGCAGTTCTACAATTACTTTTTGCAAGACTAGCCATTTTAAGTGTGGAACAATAAAAGCTTTCTAATTTAGGGCTTCTAAGTAACATTTTTTTTCCTTTTAGAGACAGCAGAAAATAATACTCTCTCCTAGTAACAATCAATAGTATCTCTCCACAGTTACTCTTGAAACACATTTTAATCACTGTGCATTTAAATTTCCTTATCCCAATCTTTACAAGAAAACTATAAAGTAAATAAATTAATTATGGCAATAAAATATAATGATTGTGTTCTATAGACTTTCAAGTGGCTGAAGGTGGTTGTTTCTTACCATAGTGTTACCTCTCAATTGGTAAGTATCCTACATCTCTAGTTTTTAACGCTTATTTTATATATCCTTCAAATGCCTATTTATCTCGTCTTATCTTAGGCCCTACTGTTGATGCACCAACAGGTCCTCTGACAACAAAGAATCTCCTCCTTGCTTTGGCATCTACAATGAGTTGGGCCTGTCTTTTTAGGAAAGCTCGTGTAGGAATCTCCTCTGGCCCAGATGGACCTCCTTTACCATGACCTGCCCCATCTTCTTCCAGGTCAATTTCAACTTCCTGAGCTGCTGCAGGTCGTCGGTCCAACATAAAAACTGCTCCACTTGCTAGAAGGTCATCTGGAATCTTCTTGCTTGGGAGAATACCTCCTTCAGTCTGTTTGAGATAGGAACAATTTAATTGAAACGTCACCATACTGACAGATGGAGACCATGTAATCAATATGAATCCTGTGCAGTAGATATTAATGGAAACTCAAAAAGTAATTACAGGTATTGTGATACATAAATATGTCTTACACAGTCTTTGACAGTGTCAAGATACTTTTAAGATTCACTTCCTGGAAGTTGTAAACATATATGTGTGTGTGTATTATTTATATTTTGATCATGTTTATTTATATAATGGGTAATGCTCTTTAATGCAAGTCTTACCTCCTGTCTCTGAGGATGAGACACTTTTTGATCATATGCTCCACTTGCTGTGAAATTCTTCACCCATTCAAGCTTATGCTTGAGCAGGGCTATTACTGTTAGGGCAAATTCTGGATCAACAGATAATGGAGGAAGTGGTTGCTCATCTGGTAGCTAGGAGGTCAGAAATAACATTCATCATAGTTATTTAATTCTATGATATAATATTCTAAGAGACAGGGATAAAAATATATTAAAACATTCAGTAATAAATGTACCTGTAGAGATTGGCAGTAGTTGTAAATCTTTTCCTTGATTACATTTATATGCTCTAGCAAAACATTGTGTTTCTGTTGGATTGTTTCCTTGCGATTGATTTCATTTTCAATCAGTTGTTTTGTGTTTTCAATTTCTTCCAAGTTCCTGATAATGAAAATACTGAATATCTAAAAAAATCATCAGAAATTTTTTAAATCTGAGTGCTTGGTAGAAACTTATACTTTTCTTATACCAAAATTTATGCCATGAAAAAATTGATAATAATGTAAATCAGTTACAACAGTCATTCCATATTCACTAATAACCGAAAAATAATTGAATGAGAAAAAATTAGTTTATATTAATCATAATAAAATACTGAACACATGTCTAATTGCCACAGTTTTTAACCAATATAAAAAAGATGAGCATGCTTGGTATAGAAACTTATACCTCACCCGTGGAAGAGTAGTTGATAATGCCTTCTATTCAGAAAAATTAGACCCATAAAATTATCTCTTATAATAAACCATTTGGAGAATTATAAATCCATTCCCAAGTAGGATTCAAGCCCATGACCCTTGAGTGAGCAGTTGGACCTGTCTATACCAACATGAGGAAGCATTATTTCTTAATGGTATACATTTCAATAAGTATTCCTGAAAACAATTTCTTTGTCATTTTGTAATCCTTGCCCTTAATCCTTATTTAGCTTTCAGAGTTTCAATGTCCTAATTATTACAAGGATAACAAAATAAAATTCAAGGTGCAAATCTAAATAGAGTTATAGAATTCCATTAAAGTAGGAAAGGTAAGCTTGGTTCATCTATACATTTTATTTATTTAATCACAAGATTGGTTCATTGATACTGTAGTACTATGGGAAAATTACAAGATATGTATGCATTAAACTGGAAAAAGTGTATTTTGTATCTACTTTTAAATGTTTCGCCCAGAATTGTGTATTCTTAACAATCACACCACACACCCCCTTCCATCATAACAGTTTTGCTCCCGTTTAGTTCTTTCCAAACAGTCTGTCACCAATAACGCAACATATATAATGCAGTATGGGTAATATCTTGGAAGTGCTGTCAAAATTGTATTGAGCATCTGAATCATGTGTGTTGCATCATACTTATCTTGCAATTATATTATAAAATACTTTTAAGAATAGCCTAAATGAATTTAAAGTCACTTAATTATGTGCTCTGCAATTGGCTTGAAACTGAACTTACTGTTCTGTGTTACAAACTTGGGCAAATTGTGATGAGTGAAGTTCTTCCTGCATGGACTCTCTGTCTGTCGTAAATTTGGCCTTTTCCTCTTCGGCGACACGTCGGAGGTATGTGAGGCGGCCTTGGGTATCTCTTTGTTTCTGAAATCGCTTGAGGACATCTTCAGTGTTTGTCTCTCCTTCAAAAAGATTCATATGAAAAGTGATTTAAATGAGATGTGTAACTACTTTTTCATTTCTTATCTAAAATTAATCAAATCTTATTACACACTTATCCTAAATGCTATTTTCTAAGGTTTTAGAAATATTGTGAATTGTGGAATTAAAAAAAATATATTTTGAATTCCACATATAACTTGTGAGTGCAAAAAAGTTCTCATGGCACAAGAACAATTTGAACCTGCATTATTCTCTGTAAAAATTAACTGTAGGTATCTTCATTATAAAAATATATTAGATTTGATGCATAGGAATTCAAAAAATAAATGGATAGGAGTAAGGATTTTTATTTCATTATATGACCCATTGTAGTTTTGGTTCATTCAGTAAAAAAATAAGCAAAATGACACTTACCTGTTGCCTCTTTTAGTTTGGAAAATGCTGCTTCTAAAGTAGCAACCTTCTGCACATTCTCATCTTCCTCTTCACTTGAACTTTGGTATCCGCCATAGTTTGCACTTTTATCTCCTACACCTCCTGTGGCTTGTTTGAACAATCTGTGTGCAGTTGGTGTCTTACCATGACGAGGGCTATGGGATTTTGGGGATGTGGGGGAACCATTACTGCCATCACGATGTGAAGATGCAGGAAACATTTTACTTTCTAGCGACATCAGTGCCTTTGCTCTCTCTTCCACTTTTCGCCTACGGTTGGAATAATAATTAAGCATTCAACAGCACAGCGTTGAAGATTCAATTCTTGTGTTAAACCAACATGTACAAGGGTAGACCAATAAGTAACTGACAACAATGTTGACCAGGGTTGGTATAGTGTCCTGGGATGGGATACTTTCAGAGAATATACTTTGAAGTTTGGGCTGTAATTGATTTTGTTCATTTCAGAAGTATCTCTTGAGGACTAAACTACACACAATTAATAGAGAAATATTTTTGGTTTCCTTGCTGCGTGGAATTAGTATTTTCCCCATTGTTTTATGACTGACTTCTGGCCACTTTCTTGAGGGAAATATGCCACAATAATGGTACTCCAGTGAAATGCTGGGGAAAATACCACAGCAAACAACCATCAAAATGTATAATAGGTATTATTTGACATGAAACTGAAAAAATACACATTGTAAATTGAAATTAAAAATATTATTTCTTGTGTTTACTTTACATGCAATTTTGATAAATAATATTCCTTAAAATTATTTTATTCAGTATGTGATGATGCCTTTGTGATTTCAAAAAATGCCACTGACTACTCTAGATATCAGTGTCTGGCTAACTTGAAAAAATCTTGGATCGGGCGCAGTCATCTCAACCCCCTTCTATTGTAACCAATATAAGGATCTGAATGAATCCTCTCACCTGCATTCTTGAAGTCTTTGTTCTCTCTCCTTCCCAACCATTAGTGCTTCCTCTTCCTGCTTAAGTAATGATCCTTTTGTTGCATCTCTCAAGTTAACAGCTTCTTTGTTGACATCCTATAGATAAAGTTCAACATATATTTGGACATCCTAGTTTAGGATATACCAAAAAGTAACAAAGTAGAATATGGCTTGAATTTTATAATTTGAGAGATTGATTTATTAAAGCTAAGTATTGAATGTTCTTTGAATAAATGGGTTTTATTTATAATGTTTGGGAATTGTAATGAAAATTTAAAGTCAAAATACAGAATCCAGTTGCTAAGCTTATTTTAAACTGTTGTAAATACCACATACAATCTATTGATAGTAATTTTATTATTAATTATTACCTGTTGCCTGTTTATTTCATCCTCTTGTTTCTGAAGTGATTCTTCCAATCTTCTAAGAGTGCTTTCATAACTGGCACTATCCTCCAATAAGCCAGCCCTTATGGACCGATATTTGCGACGAACATGACAGGCCTCAGCAACACTCATTTCGATTCTATGCAACTGATTCTCCAAGGAGCGAATATGCTAGAAAAATGTTGAGAATTAAAAATTCTAATCCAATATGATTTTTGGAAAGTTTGAGAGAAATATATATAACTTTACTAATTTAATATTTGGATGTGTAAACGTATTTTGGGTCTGTCCTCATTGTAAATTGTTTTTTACCAAGATTTCTTCTCCTTGCTGGAGACTTCATCAGTATTTGAATGGGATGGATGAAGTGATCAAAGTCACTTCAAAACTTGTGACAAAGTATACGTCAGAGAAATGGGGTGCACAGTCAAAATCATAAGCAAAGAATACCAGAGTGGCATTAGTCTGCAACACATCAAATGATCATCTGGTAGTGAGCATGCTGCTGAAGGTCGTGAGATTACTTAGATGAGTAATTACTTTAGTAAAAAGTTACTTGATCTGATATTTTGACATTACCTTATTGAGGAGAATTTCACTCTCTAACCCGGTTCAGTACACTTTTCTACAGTTCTTCACATTCTGAAAATACCTTAAAATATAGAAATAAGCCAACCTCTGCATTCTTCTCAGGTTCTTGCCACATCCATTGACTTTTTGGTGACAACAGTTTCCCCAACGTTGCAGTCAGCATCTTCAGGTCAAAGGCCATCCCCTTCAACCTGAAGACGCTGGCTGCAACATTGGCAAAACTGTTGTCACCAAGAAGCCAACAGACATGGTGAGAGACCAGAAATAATGCAGAGATCATGTAATTGACGCCGCAAAAATCTACGAACCTATGTGGAAAAAAGTTATGAACTTAAAAGCTGTTTCATGCCATAATATTCCATGTCACTGTCTGCTTAAAAAGTCTAAGATTCCAATCCCTGTGTGTCTGTAGTTATGTAAGTTTTTCACTTAAAAAACACCTATCAACAACATGCGTGAAAATCTTATGTTTATCAGTACCTATATGACAAAGAAACTAAATGGCTTATATGTTACTTATTCCTTCTTACAAGCACTGTTACTTCATTCAAAAGAAGAGTTGGTAATTTGCTCCAACTCAATATATTCTACTCCTCAAGGAAATATTTTAATGAGCTATCTCCATTTTGTTTGTGTTTGAACAGTAACTTCTTTTTCCAATTGTGATAGTTCATGCATCAACTATGATCATTTAACAAATAATTATATTATCATTATTCACTTCACCAAGAGAAATGGTTGATTTAGGCAGTATAATTTGATTTCTTTCATTATGTTCATAATTGCTTCATTATATGTGGTGATATTACATTTTTTTACCAAAAGGAGGGCGTACAATTCACTCAAATCTCATGCATGTTATAACTCAAGAGTGATCTTATAGATATTTTTTCTTCCTCCTATTTTAGATTATGGCTCCTCATTTTTTTCATTTTTTCAGGCTCCGATTTTTACTTCATATGGATAGTAGAGTTAGTATTGAAAGAGAAAGTAGAAGTAAGTCTCAGTTACAGTAGGTCTCACTAAGATAAAGTATAAGAGTTAGAATTAATTGAGTTACAATTGGACAATTGAAATCTCCATATCTACACCATCTCTCGAAATCAGAAATTCATTCTTATATTTTTTTAAATCGAAGGTTAATGGTCACAATATAATTATAAGTGTCCTTTGCTATTTAAACAATATCCAAATAAATGATACAGATATAATCTAAATTCAATATATCTAGCATTTATGGCCAATAATATTATGAATAACAAATGGTTAAATACAAAACAAAGTTACCGACATCATCATGTGTTTCATCAAAAATACATTAAAAAGTTTACATCCAACTCATACGTACTCATAAAAGCATATGTGAATACATAGATTAACATTCCTATTGTTCAGCATAATCTCATAAAATTAACACTCAAAATGTGTAAACAGGGTGTTTATGAGTGATTAAGATTTTCTTCTATCAAAACTGGAGCTTCACCTGTTCCAAGATATGATAAAATCACATTTCACTTAAATGCTACACTTTATCTCGGAATAAAAATTTATCTAAAGCACCTGACATTATAAGTCATCCCACATGGCATATTCTTCATTAAGGTTTTCATTTTCAGTTGCTTGAGAGACTCAAATCTCATTAAAACAGTTATGAATCCAGCAGCTTTAGGGTTTTATGAACTCCAGACGTGACGGAGGAATTCTAGATTGGACAGAAAAGTATGAAATAGATATATTCGTAAATGTTAGTAAAATTCTTAATGTAATACTTTCTAACTAAAACTTTTTTTTTTAAATCAAGAGAACCCATAACTGACTATGCAGAGTAATGGTGATTTTCACTGCTTGGATGTCAATATTATACTTTTCGCTTTATAATCAAATACCTCAGGATTTAAAGAACCATTTTTACATAGCAGCCATGAATCAGTGCTCACATAAAATCATACCTTAGGTATGATAGGTAGGTCAATTCTAGGAAAACAAGGTTAGTATGCAGATGAGTAAATAAATAACCCTGATTGGTCACAAACATTTTAAGTCACATAGTGACCCCTGCTCCCTCCCCTTAAACTATGATCTTGAAATGATAGAAGGAATTGCATTTCAATAAACCTTAGAGCTGTGTAGCACCAGGGTCCCTGCGAGTCGCCTTGCTCTCTCCCACACCACCTATGCACCTTTTTCTTTGCAATCAGGACCCACATATCCTGAAATTCATATATCTTGAGATTCATCCGACTGTAACAATTGGGAACTGCCTACATGTAGCACCTAGGACGATGCCGACTGGTTTAGTCTGGTGGGTAGTGTGCTCTGTGGCTAACCCAAAGGTCATGGGTTCAAATCCCGCCCAGGGCATGGGTGTTGTGTTTGTCCAAATGGGTTTTTTCTATGACTCAAAGAGGTGGAAAATTACCATAGCCATCGGATCACCCTTTAAAATGAAATTACTATGCACCCAGATGATAGCTGACCCTTCCCAGTCATCACTTCCAATCAACGAGGTTGCCCCAATGCTTGCACAGTAACAGTAACCCCAAGATAAGAATCCACCTCCGAGTCGGACCCTGAGCAACTCTGCCCAGTCCTTCAAAGTCCTGTGCTGACATCGGAATGACTATGATGTCTCTCTGTTTGCATTATTAAGATGTTAATAAACAAAGAGCCAACTAAGTACATCATATCGTTTCTCAATTCCTTAACCTATACCATTCCAGAGATTTGCAATCCATACCCAAATTGGTGACCCTGATGTGACTTTTCAGGAGTTAGATTGGCATCAGGCTCGATGGTCTCATGTAAGTGATTCTAATAAGTTTATTACTGCTCCTGGCAGGGTCACCCATGGCAGGAAAATTGAAAATTAGGAGCCAGATGATAGGTAGTAGTCAATTAATCTATTCAAATGTGACAGGAGGTGGGGTTGTGCCCAACAGTCAGGGCAGGGATATCATTATCTCATGAAATCCTTATAAAAACAATGACTAAGGAAAGAAGACAAATTGTAATGATTCAAATAGGTACTTGAAATATGAGAATGATATGGAGATCAAGAAAATTAGAGAATGTCAAACCTAAAAGGGAGAAATGTTAAAGTGAACATACTAGGACTGAAAGGGAGAAAGGTTAAAGTGAACTTTATACTTAAGGTTATATTAGAACTGAGTGAGGTAAGAGGAAAAGACACTGGAAATTACTTGAGTAATAGCTCTTGGGTAGTGTATTGCAGAGGATAGAAAAAGCAGAATTGGGAGTAATGGTTCTATACAAGAAATTAGGATTTAATTAAAAAGAGAATTGTGATATATTTTACTTGGACATTATAATGTGCCATATACAAGTGGATTAAGTGTTTGACCATTCAACTTTGGATGATGCGTAGGCAAATTGTTGGAACTCAGAAAATCCTACAGCTTTGATATAGTTATTTTTATATAATTGTTGTTAGTATAATCTTATCAATAACCAGAGAGAACATGGGGAAAGGTATTGTCACTGCTCCAGTAGTTTAAATCTCATAATTTTAAGCCCAATATATGGGCTGGGCTACATCCTCACCAATAAAACCAATCTTTCGTTTGATTGCTTTCTTGGTGGTAATGATAACAAAAGTATTTCATGCATAGAAATAAGTATAGCCAGTATAGATTAACAATCGTGGTTGTATACAATTAATTTAACCTACATTTTGCAGTAATCATTACAATGATGTCAATAAATGAAGAAACTATGGTTATCAAAAAATTAATGAACATTACAAAATACAATATCAGTAAAGATTCAAAAGAAATTTTACAAGATCTACCAAAAAAACCACAGTGATCAACCCGAAGGTTGGTATGTTAAGTGAGGGTAGAGCTCACCTAGTACTAAGCCCACG
>WURS02097660.1:0-23661 GCA_011762765.2 Rhinocypha anisoptera | reverse complement strand
AAACTTTGCGTTCCACACGATCGTGTGGAACGCAAAGTTTTATTTCTGTTGTTATCAAATTGCCATAATATGAGCTACAGACAGGCGTAGATATTGGGAATTTAGTTTCCCACTATATTTCTAAGAACTTATTGGCAAATGATGCAACTGTTTGGTTTTCTTCTTCTAAATTTTCTCTATGATCAACTCCCCTTTTTAAATTTTAATTGGTTACTGAAGAAAATAATTTAAAATTCAACATTACTTTCACAAACTATTAAATACTACATATTTCTTACTGTAGATAGATTAGATAACTTATCCCAGGCTCAATATAAAAATTTATTATGGTATTTCTTAAGTTGTCCATTTTGAAATATTTCAAAAACAAAAATTTCCTGTGGAGATTTTTAAATTCAAGCTTAATTCTATCATAGATAGTGGTTTATCATCAACCATTGCCAATGTTATTGAGTTAGTATTAGCCCTATCTCTAACTAAATTAGAATATATGATATGCGATATAATTAAAAAGGAGCAGGGGAGTAATTTTTTGGTACTCTAAGGAAAGTTGAAGTAATTATATTTGACCTGTGGGTAAGTATTGCTGAAATAGAAGGTAATGAAAAATGAAATTATAATACAATAGTAACCTATTAAATAAACACCTGGATTTTACCATACATCATATTCAAGTTGAGTCTGAAAATCTCCAAGTGTATCTAAGTGCTACAATTGAATTCCAAGGTAATCAATGAAATACTATTGTAAGTAAAAAAAAGTTTTATACAGCCCACTTCGTTTGTTGAGAATTTTGGGATTCCACTTAGAATTACATTTTAGCTGGGTTCTCTCATAAGAATTGATCAGTGAAACAGGGAAAATTAATTATTGGCTAAAATATGCCATTGGGTTTTCTAACAATCTGAAGATAATTATTGTTTGCTATACTACAAATTTTGCTAGCCACATGGTTTAAAAAAAAAAGTACTTGAGAAGACAACAGGAAACCAACTCAAATAATATTTTTTAGTTATGGCACAATGTTTAAATCTTAGGAACTATTGGATCTAACCACTGGGGTAAGCACCATGCTTGGTAACAGCAGAACTTACAAAATAGAGCAGAATATTTAATTTTTTTTTGGGCGACTGTAGAGAATGTGTATATATGACCTCCGGCTTCTTACCCTTCCTGGACCCTCTCTAAAATTTATGACCCGACCTTTCTAAAAAGGTTTGAATGGAAAAACTTTCTTGTTCCTTCATAGGGCAACCTTTTCCAATGCCATTTATGATGGTTCAAGACCCTCAGGCGAGATTCTTCTGTCTACCAAGATTCGGGAAATTCTATTCTAACCCACCCTCATCATTTCCCTCAGTTAACTCTTTCGGTAGAAGGCTGGTTATAATTCAAAGAATTCACATACTGCATATTTGGATATATTTTTGCATGAAATATTTTAACTATGGTCAATTGTATCTCTATTGCCCCACATGTAGGGAAATGGGTGACAGAGATTATAAGGGTTGTCCCAGATCCTCTTCCTGCTAAACCTTTGCTAGTACTAGAAGGGAAGAATGGAGTAGTTACTTTTCTCCTGCACACAGCTGTCACAAATGAAGGAGGCTGCCGCAACTGAGGGGTCAAAAGACTTATCAAACATGCTTATTTGTGCCAGCTACAAAGCCAGGCACTAAACAGAAGCTACCTACCACCATTTTGAAGACAAATTTTAAAATCTCTCAAGGAGACCTATAGATAAAATTTCATATCCCAGACCAGAAAACGAGTTCTATATTTAATTACATGACCATTTTTAATTTTAGGCAAAATTGGTAGATTATAAAAATTTAAACATTGAAAGTATAAGTATATTTCATTTGCAGAATCAGTTATAAGGTATGGGAAGCACACGTCAAAACCACAAAGAGAGCATTTGTGTTTTACAGGGGAGAATCATTACATTTGTAGTAGAAGGAAGTATGCATGAAAACATAAACACATCTGCAATGTTTAAAGTGTTAAAGGTCCTTCGAGACACTGAATTGCATAGATATATACTGATCATTGAATTCTACTTTCAAGTTCATTCAAACAGGAAGAACAATCTCCAGTAACATGAATCTAAGAAAGAAAAAGGAATATGATCAACCCAAATTTTACAATAATTATGGAAAAAGACAAATGAATTCTGTTATACCTTCATTATTTAATGAATTACCAAATTCACTAAGGGACATAGAAGCCTGAAACAAAAATTTAAAATTAGAAAATAAACAAGAGTAGCTACATCTAGTTAAACTTAAATGAGATTCATCAGAATAACACCTGGCACCTCCAAATTTATGGCTCAGGGGAACCATGGTGTAAAAAACTAACTTTTCCCTAAACCCTTTTCTACAACATGCGTTATAAAAATTTAGAACCTTCTGACTAGTTCAAGTGTGGACTTAACTGGAACTGAATGCTGATTCCTTTTTATGTATGCTTAAAAGTGTTTTTCATGAAATTTTAATGTAAGTAATGAATTTTTAAATGTACTTTGATACTTAAAAGCAGAAAAAAGAAATTTGTAAGACAACTGAACATTTTTTGGCTTTACTAATTATTACATTGTACTGTATGACAACTGTATTGCATTGACATTATTCTGATGAGTACTGTTGTAACAATATGCTTTTTGAATTTTTGAACTTTCAATTTGTAAAAAAAATTCAATTATTATTAATAAAAAAATAAAAGGATAAGACTTTACAAATCACATTTATTTTTAACTGAATACAAAACATACAAGAATATAACACTGCTTCATGAATCATTATATGACAAGTGATATAATGATCATATGACAACACAATAGCAGTAAAAACCCACATGACTTAAAAAGAGACATGTTTGATATTACTGGAAACAAATTTAATTTTTGTAATAAATGAGAATTCCATTCTCCAGTAAAGAGGTGAATATTGCTACTGAACACTGTATTTTATAGAAAATGTTGTGGACAAGGACATCATAATCAACATTTTTAATGGGTAAAATCATTTGTAGCAGAAACTGAGGTCATTGACATTAAAAATGCAGACATTAAACATCACATTAAAATTAATATTACAATCACAAAATTAAAGGTGAATAGTAATTTACTTGTTTTACATTAATATTAATCTAAATATTTACACAATTGAACCCAATCTTGGATTGGCGTGGATTGATATACAATCAGTTTAAAATAATGAGACAAGCCCCTTTACAAAAAATAAAATTTAAATACTGTTAAACAACAAGTTATAAAGTTAGAAACTACTAACGCTTTATACAAAATTACTTACACCGAAGCCACATCAACTCCAGGTCATGTTTAAAGATGTACACACTGAATTATGTGAGGTATAAAATAAAAAAAATGTAAAAAATCTGTACAATGCAACTGTGCAAATACAAAATGGAGTGAAAATACAAATTGTTGTAAAAAGTACAAATTATATTTACATAAAAAAGGACTTAAACCAAGAAGGGGCGTGGTGTTAACTTTGGTGTACCTACGCGAGACTTGGTAGCACTGCGCAAATGGCGGGAATGAGTTAACTGAGGAGTTTTGGATGGAGTGTACCCAGGTATTCGGCTTGTTGCCCTCGTCGGAGTCTTCATCGTCAATACAGGAGTCTTCTGCGATGCTGGAGGCTTTCCTGTCACTGGAGTGTTAGCAATGGCCATCCTCGGAGTGTTGAATGGACGCAAAGGTGTTGGTTGCCTTTCAGCCAGCTTAGCAACATCTGGCAAAGCTGAACTCCTACAATTGACATCTCTGTGGAGAATTTCCAGGTGGTGCTGCAAACAGGAGAGAAATCAAAATGAGATGACCAGCACATTAACACACAATCCACCATGCATTGCACAATGTCTCATCAGAACAGGGCTGACGAAGGCATTCACTGGGAATACGAGTAAGAAGAAGTGCTACTATAAATAAATGAAATTAATCAAAATTCCTCTCCTAATACCTGCTTGAAAATAATAAAATATTAAGTTCATATGAATCATAATTGTTGAAATAAATCAATATTAGTTTCGCATTAAACCCAGTGTACATCTTAGATATTTTCCACCTTTTTAAAAAATGTAAACATTTTTGGGAAGGGCATGACTAGTTTTGCACTAAGTACATTCCATTAACTATTGTTCTGTTGAGATATGAACATTTATTTGATGTTGGTCATCTGTGACTGGCATTTTGCCTTGTATTTTATGATCATTTTTTAATGACTGGTGATGAAATTTGGCTTTTCTATGCTCCCTTTTAGATCACCCCATGCCTTTTCACCCTTGAGTACGTGGAACACTCCAAAGAGTCAGAGATCCTTTTTCTCCTGATTTGCAGTCTCCAGGCTTAAGTATTTCAACCCTTCTGTAGTGCTCTCCATCCATCCATCTGTGCTTTGCCAATAAGTATCCAGATGCTTTGCATTGTACTTTCTCCAGTATTTTAATATGCCCTTTTCCCTTGTGGGTCCCATATTCTTTATGATTACTCTAAAATTGGCTTCACCAGTGTCTTGTATCCTTTTTCCTTAGTGACTGAACTGCTCCCTTTGAGGTTTCTCATCACTCATTACAATGTTTGGAAAGACATTTCAGCAACATATCCCGAATTCAGCTCCCACGCTAAATCATTTGTTAAATATACTCCTAAATATTTGCAACTTTTAGGGATAGGTTCACCAGCAAAAATTGTAGTGTTGGTTATATTTTCCTTGTTGCAAAAGTAATGAATTTACTATTGTTGACATTAAAACCAATCTTATTTGTATTTAGCCAATCTGCTATTTTATTTATACCACTTTGAAGTACTTCACGAAAGCTTGGATGAACCCCTTTGTCACCTAAAATACCCAATTCTGATTTAAACAATTGTTAACATTTTCTCTTCTTGGAGGAACAGCAATTGAAACAATTGCACTAAAAAGAAAGGCAACATTGCTGGCAGATTAATGGCAAGCAGGCAACTAAGGCTAATGTTGCACATTGCAAACCATTTTGAATTGTTCAATGATATCTCTGAAATCTGTTTGCTAAGTTGACAAGTGATTGGTGTTACTGAGTCATCATATGCTGCAAAAACAATATATGTATGGCAGCTAGGCAGCTAAACAAACAAGATATAAGCTTGAGCTTTAACTTCAGCAAAAGTTTGGGGTGCACTAATTTTTTTCCCACTCTTGATATCCATTTCTCTAAATATTATTACATTACTTTCATAGCACATTTATAATTTTTTACCTCAATAAATATATTCATAGCATATTATAGCGATGTTTATAAAAAATCTCACAGTAATAACACAATTTTGAACCACAGATGTCGATAGTAGCAATTTCATATCATGGGTCTATTAGGACTAGAAATATCTGGTACTGTTGACTGGCTAAATTTAAAATGAAAATAAACAAGATAATTAATTATTGCTACACACTACTGAAAACAAAACAAATTGAACTGAATTAAGATAACTGGCAATTTTCCAACTCAAACTTTTGTTGTATTACTTATTATTTAAAAATGCTATAGCTATTACATATGAGGTTTCAGTAATTAAAAAAAAAACAATTATCATATGGTCTTGGGCCACTGGCATAAGCCTATCCATGGAGTTCTCTTTAGGAGATGAGTTCTCCATGTTGTTCTTGCCACTCCCGTTTCTTTACACCTCCCTATATTCCATTTAAACATAAATATCTATTTCCAAGTACCTGTATTGAGATGTTTTATTTTGTGCTGGTCTCCTCTTCTGGTGACCCATATCTCTGGTCTACTTGGTAGCACTCACTAAATAAAGTTTCAAATGTACCAAGTTCATGAATGTGACCATATAAATTTTAAGGTAGGCTGCTTGGTCTTCATGAAAGATTTCTTCAGTTGAGATGTTCTTTCTTCCTGCTGTTTGAACTTCTACCATTCCTGGTTATATTTCTTCTTGGGTTAGCTTCTCCTTTTTACACACTGATTTTAGTATTCTTCTTGCTGATGATCATATTATATACTTTCAATCCTTGATCCCTTTCAGTGGCGATACTTTGAGGATTATAGCAATAACTGGGATTTTATTAATAAATGGGTAATTAATTAATGTTCATTTATTCACCAATTGCAAAACCTCAGGCATGAAAAGTAACTTGAAAGTTAACATCACAGGTTATCAATAAAATTGTATTGTCCTGGATATGAAGAATAATTCATCAAAACTATCACAGGCTATCAAACCAACGCATGATTTACAGCTACTCTCAAAACTATCCTGTCATCTGCCAACCTCTTTATACTTATTGTCTCATATGCCTACCTCCAGTCTATGCAGGGTCTACCTCTAGAGTTCTTTCCTCACTAGATTCCTTACTATACACATTTTGACACAGGTTTGAAGCTAGTTGTATTGAATAAATTTTTGTTAGAATAGTGTTTTTTTCATTGTATATCAGCATGAAAGGAAATGTTAGGCTATGCTGAAGTTCTCACTATGGGTGAGCACAAAAAAATACCACATTTATATTTAAAAATGCATGCAAACATCCAGCTGCAAGATAAAGGGTTCTTAAGTAGAAAATTATCACTATTGTACTGCCAATAAGTACCATAATGGACAGGAATATATCATAGCAGAAAACACAAGTTTGCTATTACAAAGCAACAATACTTTACTACTAATTTACATACTCTTTGAATTTTGTTAAAATGGCATGTTGTAATAAAATTTTCACATGCAACAATGATATTAATACTACACAGAGGACATTACAAGTATTGACAAGATTAGCAAAAAAAGAGACATTTAGGACAACTTGGATGACAATAAATTAATTTAATTACCTACCAGTGTTAATGAGACCACTTTCATTGATAGCAAGGGATGGGAATTCCTAGACACTGGAGTAACTACCTACAACTTGGCTGTCTGTGGATCATGTTAGGTCGGCTTGATATTGTCTATAGAAATACTGTTCTATAATCCAATAAAACCTTTAACAGTATTTATGAATGGTAATTGCTTAACTTGCTTAAGACCTGGAGAACATATATATTTAATTTTCTCAGAAATGAGTGAATTAACCATAAGGGGCTAGAGATGTTTAATATCTTGATACATAAAAAGGTCATGGTAAATTAAAAAAATTAATTATCTTCTGAAGCCACCAAAGGTTATATGCAATTCAGAAGAAACTGAGTATATGACCTTATCATAGATGAGTGCTTGCTATGAAAAAAGTTAACATAATGGCATTTGTAAGATGATTCACCAGCAAAGAAGTTTTCAGAAATATTTTTAAGGTTCATATTTCATAGTCAAGAATAATGGAAAATATTATAAATTTTCCATTATCATTGAGATATGGCAAAGGTAAGTTTTTTAGTCATTGTCAGTTGCATAGACTATCAAATGTCATGTAAATAGTATAATGATTAAATGTATGGTTTGTAGTCTTTATATGTATATGCAATATAATTAGTCTCCTTAAAGTTATCATATGAAGATCAACCATGGATGACTACCATTATCTACAATAAAATTTGAGAGGGTGTTAGGTTTTGAAGATCCATTTTTATGTGTTAGATCAATATCACAATCAATACATAAACATCAAACTATGTGCTATTTTGATTTAAAACTTAAATTTTGAAGAGGGGAGATTAGATAAAAGATGTGTATTAAGAATATATTCTGAAAATTTTACTAATGGAAAAAAATGAGAATGCTCATACTTAGAGATCCATGAAAACAGCATTCTGTATTGATTTCTATTAATTGGAACAGAATGAAATGTTTTAAAAACTTGTATGTACTGTAACTGAGAACACATGAACAAATTAAAACTATGAAAAATATAAATTCCTAAAATGCAAATGAAAATGGGAATTCATTATTTATGTTTTAATTATAATTAGTCATTACAGAAATTGGTCACTGAGAATTAACAAATGTAACTGAATTTATGGTCAAAAGAGAAGAAACCAGAGCCATAACTGTTACATATTTCATTCTCCCGGTGAAGTACTTATTTCAACCAACACTTTGGCCATTATCCCCTCATATAGATTAACAATCCAAAATTATTGGAGAATTCACAAAAAAATAAGTTACCTCGTTAAAAAAATATAAGTATCCAGAATCAACTAAGAGACTCTATTAAAAAACACTTCTCTGACTTCAAAGCAGCTCATTGATCAACCTTTTTAAACAAAAATTCCTTTTCTTCTGTAACACTAGAAAGATGCTCAATTATTTCTTCCGCTAATTTCTGATTTTCAGTAGAGTAAATTTTGTATTAATTTTGAAGGCTAAGTTTGTCAATTTTTTTAGATCTAGACTTTTACAGGCTCTAGGTTTTCAAGTTTTCCTATGAAAGAGTGAAGTGGTATACCACAACAATAAATTATCCCGATTATAATATAAATTCTAGAGTAATATTTCAGACTTTTAACCTTATATCCTCTTCTCTTTTGCCTTCATATCACTTCAATGTTAAAATCAAATTCCCATCTTCAAATATACCATATGTAAAGAGAAACTTTGACATTTACATTACACCTTTCCAAGTTGTCTTATGTGTGTTATTCATTTGAAAACTAATAAATATGTGCATATATCATAGTGTAAAAATTGATAAACTGTCTCTTGATTTGCCAAATCTGCAACACGAGTAACACCCTTACCATTACTATTTACCGTAAAGTCAGCATAAGTTGCAACAGATGAGGCAATACTCGTATTTGCATGGTCTTCATGAATGGCTGGGCTGATTCTGTTTTCCCCATCAGCATCATATAGACGTCTTGATGCCTGACAAAATAAAGTTTTAATAGCAACTGTAAATCTAATTGTTCAAAGCCAAGGGTTTTTAATTATAGAGAAAGTGCAGACACAAGAGGTATTTTCAATACAGAGTGGTCATAACTTTTTATTTGCATAATTCATTGTGCAAAAATAACTATAATTTTACCTTAGTATGTAGCACAAATTTCATTGATTTCACTAAAGTATCGCATTAGAAAGATCCAATTCAAACTGAAAAATATCCAGCTCATGTACCACTGCTTCTGAAGATGAAAAATGCTCTCCACAGTGTTTATTCACATTGGGCATATAGGAAAATATTACATGGGACAAGGTCTGGACTATAGGGAGGATGAGAAACACACTTTAGACACTTAGCATTGATTTTCATTAGATATTCTACAACAAAATTTGGAACCTGGATTAACAAGATGAAGCTTTGGTTTGAAATATGTGATTTTGCCACTGACATGTTCTTGGAGAATTTTCTAAATATCTCTATCCTCCACATACAGTAATGCATGTTGATAAACAGTTCCCTGAATATCAAAAAATGACATGACCTAAACTTTCATAGAGGAAGAGACTAATTAGGCTTTTTTTGTTGATGGTGAACATTTCCAACATAACTTTCATTCTTTGCTCCCAGAATCAAAACGATGTACTCAAGGATTATTTGTAGTGATAACCTTCAAATGAGCCTTCTGATTTTCACATGATACCAACTTTAACTGTGACAAACACACACGCAAACATCCTGTTTTTTGGTTAGGAAACCACTAAGCAGAAACATCCTGAGAGCAACTTTTCTCTAATGAATGTGGCTGACACCTAATGAAAATTTAATTTTTCTGACACTGCCCTTAATGTTATTCATTGATCTTCTTCCTCAGAGGTAGCAGAGATATTAATGTTTACTTCCCTTAGAGCAGTGACTGGAGCTTTGGGTTCCCCCTTTTCTTAAGAATGAGTCTCCCCTAATTAAAAATTTTAAACCATCTTCCATCTATGCTATAGGAAAGAATGGTCTCTCCATGAGCCTCTTGTGGAGTTAAAAAGACCATGAGGCATGTAAAGGCTTGATGATTTTGAGTTAAACTTCAGTGCAGCAAATTGTCTGTCACATGTCATCTCCATCATTACCACAGGTGAAATCAACATCCTTCAACGTGCACCAGCTGTTACCCATAAAATAATGGAGTCAAATCAATTAAATTAGTACCACATATGCATTGCAATTTAGCAATATATAACATAACTGAACTTTTGCACAATAAATCAAGCAAATAAAAATTTACAAACAACTCTTTATTGAATAGCCCTAGTACATAGTATCACAAGTAATGACATTTATGTTACTGCAGTAATCAACTGTAAGATTGGTTTGATAGGTGAGAGTAGAGCTCACATAGTACTAAGTGAAAAGGTGAAAATTCACATGGTATGGGAGCCAGTTACTTTCCCTTTTCCAGGATGATTTTTTTTCTGAGAAAAATTACTTAGAACTTGGGTTTTGTAGGAAGTGTAGAATTTCTTCGCTGGGACTCAAACCTTCCCCCTTCCCCAAATCATAAGCCCAGTGGTTCAATCACTGGGCTACCTTGACCTCAAGTATGTACATAATATCATAAAGAATAGGTGGTATTGTACAGAGTAAAATTTAAGTAAATCCCAACCAATAACTACTTACAACAACATCAGTTACTATTAATACTTTATTGCTTTCCAAGTGATGATATTGCTCATGGGTTGAACACATGTGTACTTAAAAAATGGAAACAATAATTTAAGACAACAAAGATATACTCTTGCTACATAAAAACAACATATAAAAAATTTATTATTATTTTGAAAAATCAAACAATATACGTATATTTAATATCATATTAAGTGATTTCTTCCTTCTGTGAAAGCCTGTGCCATCAATAATAGCATGAAACTCCCTCTTCCTATCACATTTCTGTTATAGCTCCAATCATTTGTACTCTCTCTTCTTCTTTTCTTTGAGTATTTCCAACTGAATTACATCTCTTCCTGACAAAACAAACCAATAGTGAAAATAACAGCAAAACCCTTGACGAACATACCTTGTGACAAGGAAAACAAGAACCACATCTCAGAAAATTTTTTGGTGTTATGATGGTAGGTTTTAAGGTAGCATCCACAAGAATTGTAATGAGCATAAGAAAATAAAAAGTGATATTACATTGGGTATATGTTGTTGGCCAAGGCAAAGAAATTTATGAGTAAAGAATGAAGATAATAAAAACTGTCTCACTAACTTATGAGAGTAAAATTATAAGGTAAATAAGCTTATCATGATGAGGAAAGTACTTATTTGCATACTAAGATAAAAAATCCATGTGTTACCTTAAATGCCCAGAAGGCTGAAAAATATTCATAAAATAAAACCAGAAATATTCCAACCATGTATAAAATACAAGAATTAAAGAAAATTATGTTTTAGTATATCGTCAACATTTTTTATTTTTGCTTAGTCCGAAGGAGTCCAAGAGTATTTCGAAAATGGATTAAGTGATTCAAGGCTGGGTTTTTGGGTAAAAGCTTCAGGCCAATACTGATGAGTCAATGAAATTAATACTTAAAACATTACAAGACCACCTAATGACCATAGGGAAAAGATAAAATTGAGGCAAACTACAATTAAAATTATACTCTTCTACACACAGCTGAACAATAAAAACAGAGGATAGTTAAATACTTATCCCCTCAAAAAAGTAATCTATAGTTGTTATAACTATTTATATCAGCCAGAAAACACAGCCATTTTAAAAATTTAAATCACTCTATGGAAAAAGCTAATACCTGAAATGATCTAAATCATTACTCAATCTATTAATATACATTTTATGGATTCATAGTGACCTTGGGAATAGTTATTATATGTTAATTGAAGCTTGTGTTACTAAAAATGTCAAATGCAAAGTCAATGTGGAGCATCTAATTACTTTACCACATTACACCATAAAAATGAAATTAATTCATACCTTGGATGTCAGGTCACCTGCACCCTTAAACTTGGTTTTTGTGTTTGAGCTTACAGGTTCCAAGCAGTGTGATTTTGTGGCTGGAGACTTGATGACAGGAGTTAGAGCATATTTCCTCTTGCTTCCACTGACTTGTGTTCCCAACTTAGCTTCTTGATCCAGTAACATCTCTTTGGCCCTTCTCTAGAACACAACAAATGGTGGAGCATTGTGTAATGGATTTAGCAATAATGGGAAAATGCATTTTATAGTGAGAAAATATTACTCCAGCATTAATATGGTTAATGATGGGTACTTAGGAACTGGCCCAAGAGCAAGAGTTTGAATTTTGCACACACACAATGTTCTGTGACTAGACCATGACAATGAGCTTATTAGTGAATTGACTGTAATCTGTTCTTGAAAAATTTTTAGGATTGTGTTCTTTATCCAAAATGAAAAAGGAACCGTTCATTCAGATTACAAACTTTGTTTCTCAATTTTCTCATAGTCAACATACTCTGTTTGCTGACTATGATAAGGCATTCGATAAGGTAAATAGGAAAAGGATCTGGGACATCATGCTAAAGAGGGGATAACCCAGGTACATATTTGGTGGATGTCTTTAATCCTTTCGTGCTTGTGGCCTAAACAGAAATGCAGTCCCTGCATACGAGTGCACGAAGAGAAATTTTGTCCAAAGACTCTGTTTTTAGGAGCATTTGAAAATTATAAGTTCCCAGGTATAAAATGTTTCCCTCTTGGACCCTTCTTAACGGGGAGCTAGACCTTTTCCCAGCAAAAGGGCACAGGTGACCTCTCCCTGGGTCACTTTAAGTCCCTATCACAGTATGATTCCGTGGTAAAATTTATGTGCCATGGTTATTAAAAAGAAATTTATAATTCAAATTCTACAAATATAATGTAAGAAATTAATTTCTTGTGACTAGCTGTGCATGTAGTGCAATAATTAAACAAAATTCTATCATCATAATTAACTAAGATCTTGTACTGAAGGCCCTTGTAAGAACATGTTGTTCTTGCATGGTGTGATAAATGTTATGCATGCATACTGATGATACTAATTGTCCCACTGAAAATCTTTAAAGGAAGGCTGTGAGACTAATCTTATACATGAAATAGAGCAAATACATATATTGGGACTGCTGTAGTTGTATCTATCTCTGTACGGAAATTCTAAAGGATTACTTTGCATTATTTCCACACTTGAAATAACAACATCATTAAAAATAATGGTAGAATTCAGTTTAAAATTTGTATAAATCAGCAAAATAGCGGAAATTCAGTTGTTTAAATATAACTTCATTTTTGTAAAAATGTATTAAAAAAAATAAAATGGACGAACAAAAATTGACTGCGAGCACCTTCAGAAAAAGGGGCAGCCAAACCACCCAAGGGTCAGTTAAGGATGGCCAGGGGCCAGCAGAAGGATTCGACATCCCACAGCGTAGGGTCAAAACGGCACGAAAATATACCTGGGATGGTTCGCATCTAGCTAGGCACAGCGACACACATCTAAGTAATTTGTAGTGAGGGCATAGTACTTGAATAACAAAAAAAAGGTCGTACATTCTGGGGGATAATTCTGAACGACCATTTAATCGACCGTTCGGCACGAAAGGGTTAAAGTCTTTATTGCAAAACAAAGACACTACAATAAATACTAGCAATGGCACAGGATCAGAAATTCTGATAAATCAAGGAGTAAGACAACAGTGCAGTATATCACCCACAATATTTAATAAATATTTACAACCTCATTCGAGAATGGAAAAGATGAATACCACAAGAAATAAAGGATGGTGATTACCAAAATCTTAATGTTCTTTTATTTGTAGACAGCCAAGTCATATTTCAAGACAGCGAGGGTAAGTTCTGAATTCCTGTTCATAATCTCTATGTTATTAGTCAATTATATAACCTTAAAACATCAATGAAATAAAGAAAAGTTGTATAATTCAAAGCCACCTATCCTGTGAGATCATTGTATTTGGAAACAAGATGATATTATATATATATGATAACAAACAATGATATATTATATATATGATAACTATTAGAATTGGAAACAAGATGATAGAACAAGAATCCCATTACATATAATCATTTATAGTGTAGCATGACTTACAAAGAGTATAAGGATACAACCATCAAGATAAATAGATTCTAAAGAACATTTGGGACGATCTCCAGAACTTTAAGAAAGAAGGCCCTTACAGATACAGTCTACTAGATTATTGCTGTGCCTACACTACTCTACAGTTCCAAATGTGAGGCAAGGAAGAAATCAGATCTAAGGGGTTTGCAGACAGCAGAGATGATGTTCCTGAGGATAGTTCAAGCGTGTTCAAAATTAAATAGAATGGAGGAAGGAGAGTACAGAATTAGAATGTTAAAGAGTCACTGGTGACTGTCGAAGATATCACAGCAATAGCTCAACTCTATGAGAAACTATAAGGAACATAATAAGTGAATGCCCTTAGGATATGCAAGGACCTGATTGAATATGTAAGGAAAAAGGAGTTTGTGCCAAAAGAGGCTAAGTTAGTGAAGTGGAACGTATGGCTAAACTCCATAAGGTAAATGATGTTGTTTCTCAAGCATACATTCAATAAAACATAGCATGCATAAATTTTCTATTCAATCAAAATCTGAGTCTACTTCACCTAGTTTTGAAACAAATAATTATTATTATAAGTTGCATTAATGTAGTGGCTGTTGTAGTTCCATTCATTAAGTTTTAAAGGATTTAAGAAATACAAATACAATAAAGGTCCATTGTTGGTGCCAAGTTTTGAGGGACGAGAACTTAAGTAGCAAGTATCAGGTATCAAGAATTGGAAAAAGGTAGGAACCAACCATTTCAAGTATAAACAATATCAATTACTTAATAAGGAATTCTCCAAAGGCTCAGGAAATTAGATAAGTGTTTGAATGACCTATAGCTATACTCCAGTAGGAAACAACCACTGGAGACAAATGAGAAGCTTTGAGAGCAAACTGGGGAAAGAAATAGTGACTTGCTAAAAGGCACAGATCATCACTGTAGGTAAAGCAGGAAAAATAAAAAAAGGTTGAAAAGGTACCCAGCAGTCAGCATTTAATATCCCGACCCAAGGACTGCAATCTTGGTGGGGTAAAACGGTTTCTATTAGGCAGAAAAATGACACACAAATCCTAGTTTAAAATGACATGATCAAACCTATTCTGTATGCTAAAGGAAGTAATTCCACATATGCAAATTTCATGGGTTTATTTTGAGAAAAGCTTGGGAGTTTCACATACCAAAAAAAAGCTCCATTTGTACCAGGACTTGGAGAAATGATAAACTAGATATTCAGTAGAAGTCACTCGTTATAGCCCGATGGTGATTTAAATTCACCTCTTTCGGCATTTTAACAGCACCAAAAGTGGACGAAAATGAGCCATGAAGTATTTGTATCAATCCATCAGCAAATGCATTGAAAATAATCATTTCATTAAAAGAATTAAAATATTGTCACCAAAACTCACGCACTTGTAACTGATGTATGTCACGCATCATTAGTATCTTTGGCAACATTTCATGAACAATCATAGCAAGGTATGACCAACAGTCAACAATTACGAATCCATAAATAAGAGGAGGTTCGAGAGATTGGCCGTCGTCATGAGACTACTATTTGTGAGATAATGCTGAGGTCAACAAAAACAAATGAGGCCACAGGATGGGATCTCCCTCACTCTGGGTTAGAGTTGGTGAAAAGTAGATTCCCCCTTGTTCGTTTGCTCCCCCCAACTCTGACTTACAACTAATCCCTTCTCTTGATTGTTGATGAAAAGGGGACCTCCTGATGCTTGGCAGTCTCTCCCTCCCCTTCTGACCTTCAACTAATTCCTTTTCATGCATTGTCTACAAGTCTAGCTCATCACTCCATATGTACTTTTATTCTGATCAATCGGCTATACGGATGAACTAGCACAGCATCGAAACCTACACATTCATGAAAAAACAAAGATATCACTGGTCCGTGCGATAATAATAATATTTTTGTAAGTACGTAAAATGTTATTTTGTCTCGAAAATATGTTTTATGCTACTCTTAAGAACCATCATCATGACTCAATGTATGGGCACACATGCCTGTGTGAAGAAGTTTAAAAAATCGCCCTTCCAGTCAATTTACAACCGACTGCCCCTTGTCCAGTGAGGGAATTTTCTTCAGAAACAGGAAAATAAAGACAAGCCACAATAATATGCGATCATGTAATGTATGAAAAATAGTGCTACAAAAACATTTCATGGATTGAATTACCATTTAGCCATTCAAACGAACAATTGACCCTTTGAAAAAAGAAATCCACTGACCCACTGGATTACAAAATGTGAACAGCAAAAAATCACTTAAATCATGAAAAAAAAGTCAATTGTGGTTTGCTTAAAGATTTTTTTACCGTGTTTGAGAAGAAACTCTCCACAATTTTGAAGGCCTTAACATCATTAATTGAAGCACTTTTAGTGACGTACAACGAACTTATTACTCCCAATGCTTGTGAACTCGAGCAGGAAATAAGACTGGAGCACTGATTCCAAGATAAGTTGTTGAGTCATTCCCCAGGAAAGTCTGCGCCATAAAACCACAAAGTTACTCTCATAAAATCACCACAAAGTCTCATCTCGTAAAGCCTTCCTTACAATGTAGATTTGTGGATTTGCAAGGCATAACAATGTAAGGGATGTTTGACTCATGCGAGTTATGCAAGCCGAGCAGCAACCACTGCAAAATCTACTTGCTACAGTGATAGTGCAGATATGACCACTCGTAATAACAGGTGGAACTCCTTATATTTTAACATGTGGACCAACCAATGCAAAACGATCACTCGCTATAGCAATACTCTCGTTATATGCCATACTCGCTATAGTGGACTTCTACTGTATAATGGGAGTCATTTTCAAAGCACAAAGCATTTTGTTATTCAGCAAGCAGCTTGTTCTGCTTATTCCTATTTGTTTGCTATGCATCTTTACTTGGAGTTTGTCAAATTAAAAAATCGATTCTGAGAAATGAAATCATTTTTCATTTTCCCACATGCCAAAGGTAAGAGTTAGTAACATAGAACTGAGTGAAACCAACTGTTTGATGCTTCCCTTGGTAAGTGTCATATCCTTAATAATACATATGATTATGCCAGAATTGAGGATTTAAGATAAGTTAGTAACAAGTAAGGCAGAGTTTAAGCTTCGCCCAGCTGAAAGAAAAATGTTAACATTGGCTTATTTTATGTGACCAATTGTGTACCATATTTTGATTTGACTTTTATGGTGATGTGGGAGTTAAGAACAGGAGACATAATGCGAAAGTACACAATTGAAACAGGCTAGTTAACATTTGACAAAAATACAAACCAAACAATAGGTAAGAGAGAACAATTAAGGGACCTATTATATGTGTGTTGTCTTATAAAGTGTATGCATGATTATACCAAATCAAAAAAGGAAATTACTAATTTGAAATCAATCTTTATCAATGATATTATTTAAGCTTTTAACTTTCTCATCATTATATTTGAGGCTTTCAGTTTGCAAGAGTTCTTTTAAAGAATTTTGTTTCTGAAAAAATCATTGATTTTCATGTAAATCCAATTTTTTTTAAATCATGATGTTAGAGTTAGTGGATACACTTGTTTGCTGGCCATCCTGATAAAGTCATTCCAGAACTTACCCTTTTCAGTTTCTCCTCTTCTTTTTGGGTGTGATAATCTTTCCATCTATTTTCTATGAAACTTAATAACTCCATGCCTTTGTATTTGTAGGTTTTGGCATGGGTTTCACACCATGCCAAATAATGCTTCCTCAATATACTTTCCACTTTTGGAAGTTCCTATTGCAAAGAAAAAAAAGTAAATCAAATGACCACTATTTATTTTTGTAAAAAATACTGGTTTCTCTTATCAAGTAGTTCATTTTCTGCTTTAAAAAAATTCAAGTCTGACCAGATTACAGAAGACAAACTAAAAGACAACAACATGAAATTACCCAATTATTAACTACTATCGGACTAAAAATTATGGATACAAGAGTTTAAACTTCAGTTAACAGAAAACAACCTAATCAATCTCAGCGTGATTGATATAAAATTTTAACTTGTTTTAAGCTGCATTGTATGGTATGGAACAAATATTTTTTATCTCCTTTTCTTGAAATGTTATTCTGGGAAAATATAATAATAGTGCCCTTTTTTCACTTTGTGATGCAAACCTGAATCTTTAAATTGTGTAAAACTAAAATAGACTTATTTGCATAAAACTTTGACATCATGTGTATTGGTCTTTTATCAATAAGTTTGCCAACTCTCAGGCTCTTTAAATTAAAACAAAATGTTGTTGTAAAAAATGCAAAACAACTTTTACTCCTCATTGGGGGGTGACCTTACACAATCAAAGTTTGCAATGTTGTCAAGCTCTACTTTACTGTATGAACGAGTGATAATATAATTTTAACTTTCGATTGAAAACAGATTCATTATTTATTTTTAGTTTGAAGTGACTTTAAAATGCTACAGTTGTTGTGAAACTAGTTAGATGGATAAATCATTAAATGGAAAGCAAAGTCTTTTAATTCTTACCAACATGTATCGTGTGCTCAATTCACTGAAGATAATTGGTATACCAATTTGCTATACCAAAAGTTACACATTCTACATTTATATAATAAACCACATTTGTTGACTAGGTGATGGCTAGTTGATGTGTGAATTTCCACATGTTGTGAGCTTAATACTAGGTGAGCTCTAGCCTCACTTAACATATCAACCTTCATATTGAATACTGTGGGTTGGCTAGACATGTTAACTCATTTTAAAACAAAAATCCACATATATATTATAAGCTATTCAGATCAAGATATTGGAAATCTAAACTAAAACCCATAGGCCAACAAAAATGTCTAATTAGAAAAAATAAAAGAGGACTCAACTTAATATAAGATTACACTACTTGGATAAAAATATTTTTACGAGTAACACCATACCTTTTGAATGGCTTTTCTCTCCTTTTCTTCTTTTAAAAGTTGCCCACCTCTGTTCATAAAAAGTCTCTCTGGATCAGCCTTCTCATCTAAATCAATCTGCCTCTCAAATAAGCTATTCCATTTCTCCAAAGATTCAAGCACTTGTTTACTGCTCAGTGCTTCTTCTTGAAGTCTTTTGACTTCAAGTTCATGAAGTTCAAGCAGCTCTTCTGTGTAATCTGTTGATTCAAGTTCTTGGAATCCTAAGCCTTCATCATCAGAACATAAGCATCTCTCTTTAAGCTGCGCAATTTCCCCTCTCAAAGTCTCAATGAATTGTTTAATATTTAACCTCTTTAATTCTTCACATCTTTTTATTTCCTTCTGTAACTGTAATGAAGACATTAGGAATTTAAGATTAAATATATGCATGGGCGACCATAACAACCATTTTCTATACAAAATGTAAGTATGTATGTAAACAAAATGTTTGGGGTACATAAAGAGAATATGACCACAGCCTTGCCATTGCCAGAGTGAGCAAATCAAAGTATTGAACAGATTTGTGGAGTTAACACATAGAAGAATACTTACACCATCAATTGTCTTCATTCCATGTCCACGATGACTCTCATGAAATTTTTCTCTGACGTGAGGGGAAACACACAGTCTGTCCCACAAGAGTGAAAGAGTTTCTCGTAGTTTAATGGCCAACTCTTTTCTGCAGTGAGATTCTTGAACTAACTCTTGATGCCGGGTCTGTCAAATGTGCAGAAGTTAACAATAAGTAGAGGAGACAACCAGTTAATCATTCAAACTTGTTGCTCATGCCAATCAGTGTTACAACAAGAGCAAATTAATACCTGAACAGAAGTCATAAAATCCTTGGTCAGGCGAATTGAGGTCACATCTTTTGCAGCAATATTTCTATCCAGTGGTGACGTGGGGTCAACTTCCAATTCTTTCATCAAATCAATTATTATGGTCCTCTTTTCCATAAATAGTTTCTCCATTCGCTCCTGCAGTACCAACATTTAAAGAAATGAACATTCATGTCATTAACATAAATCACATTAGAAAACTGAAGACTCACCAGTTCCAGCTGTTTACTATTTAGATTTTTTTTGAAGTCCTCCAGGTATTCTAATTTGGGTATTTTACCATCGCCGTAGGTAGGATATTCCTCTGTGCCCAAACGGAAACTTAAAGTTTTATCCTGTCATAAAAAATGGTTATTAGTCAACATAGTAAATAAAACAACTGTTCCACGTAACAATTTATAATTCAAGATGTTAACAATCAATTATCATTTAAAAACACCGTGAGATAAAAAAAGCTCACCTTAGCCTTATAGCCCCAATAATCATCAAATCGTTTCTTTTTCAATGCCTGAAGAGTTTCAAGCTTTGATTTTAACTCTGATTCCGCAGCAACAAGAGATTTATATTTGTCAATCGCGGGTACATTCTCCTCTAACTCCTACATTTCGAAGTAATGAAAATAAAACTGTAAATATATTACTATAACATTATATTAACCAAATCCATTGATCACTTACCAATGCCAGTTTTTTAACTTCTTCCGTGTAATGCTTTACTTCTCCTATTAATCTCGCCTTGTAACCCTCTTCCTCTTCAACCATAGTTCTGAACATGTCCTAAACCAGAAAAAGTCTTTAACTGGAAGAAATTACAACGTAATAATACGTAAATATAACGCTCTAGCGTCAAAATACCTGGCAATGCATCTCCACTAAATCCATTCTTTTGGCCATACTTTCTTGTGTCATTCCCATATCATTCCAGAGGCAATTTAAAGATTCAATGCCCCTTTCAATGTGCCCGAGAATTTTAACAATATGTTTCTGCCTATATTGAAAACAGATAATTAAGATTATTAATCCATCAGCAATCTGACAGAAGTCTTGGCTACAGAATTGGAAAGAGGAACTTGTCAAAAGTAACCATAATTCCATAATCATCAGTACAAACCATAATTCCACATCCTTGCTTTGCGCCATTTTGTCAGGAAAGTTCTTCAGGGCAAAAATTCAAACGAAACAACGTGATTACTCAAGATTTACTAAATATTGACTTGCCTGCACCTTTTAACCGACCACCCTCGCTTTAAATGCTTTAAATAAAATACGTTAGTGAAACTAGTAAGTCATTGGCAGGTGAGTTTTGAAACGAATGAATACCATTGGCTGATAGAGGATTAAGCCAAAATTGAGCCAATGGGATGGCCAGTTGTATTTCCTTGTCGCGATACCTAGTGTAAAGAAAGAGAAGTAAATTCTGCGAGATGGAATAACCAATGGGAATGACTACACAAGAGCCAAGTTCAATTCCCACAGGTGGTAGTTTTGCAATGAATATTATTGTTTTAACTTGGAATATGTTTTTCAATCCACAACTGGCGAATTTATTTTTACTATTTTTTTGAACTTAATGTGGAGATCGACATGAAATAATTTATTGGATAAGAATATATCATTAATTTCATTGAAAGGACAATCGTTGGACTAATTGAAACAGATAAACCTCTCACTGATTCTTGAGTATTGAAAAGCTACGGACAACTATCATTGTTTTCACATATATCATATATGCTACTTTTACGTATATGTGAACGATAACATGAATCAACTAATTACCAATGCTCACTACGCTCGTCGGAAGACCTATGTACACATTTTGTGATTCTACCTCTATGTACATTAAGGGCCCCCTTCCACTGAGCTATTAAAGGTTTCAACCATTTGCAATTGTTATTAAAAAGTGGTTTATATCAAGAAGAATATTTAAAACTGAGCTAAAAAAATTTGACTGCATAGGGGAAGGTGGGGCAGATTGATACAGAAGAAATCAATCTTATATTTATGTAACAAAAATGAAGCAAATATTAAAATTAATTGGGGCACATTATGCATGGTGTTTTTAATCAGTATTATGATAGCAATAAAAAAACCATTCAAGTTAGAGAATATTGAAATTATAATGACTTAATTGAAAAATTGTTTTTGTATCAATCTGCCCTACCTACTTTGAAACATTGTAGAAGGCACATTGATATAAAGCATAAATTGTACAATAGTTATTTTTTAAAATTATAATGAAAAAAGTTTTTATTTTTAGACCATGCTTATGAATGAACAAAATCCTTACCAAAATAAAATAGTTACTTGATATTTAGCTTCTTTTGAACATTATATTCACTTAAGTCAATATTAAAAGTATTAATAAATAATTTTTATGATTAAAATTGCCCTTTGAAAAATTTGGTAACTGAAAAACAACATCCTTAAATCTTCTACAATGGGGAAAACAAACACAATTGATCCTTATTTTTTTTCTGAGATATGAAACTTGGTAATCGGTCATATTATATTTAAAAATGACTCTGGCAACATACTAAACAACAGATTTTTCTTTTAAAATTTAACATGCAGGAAATGTCCAACATGTATATTTTCAGGTTTGCGAACATCAAAACTTGTATCCTCATCTTCCGGATCAGATTCCACTTCTAAATCTTTATCGTCGTCACCATCACTCAATTTCACAGATTCATTCCCACTGGTGTCATAGTCATTATGGACAATAGTTTTTCTTCTTGTTTTTTTAAATTTCCATTTTTTTAGTTTTCAACTCTTTTGATTTCTTCTTCATTTAAAATGCCCCTTTTCTTTCCTTCATACAATCTCTGTATTCTTTATCTTTTTTGGGTATAACAGTGAATACTCCTGATTTCTCTTACTCCCTTCCTTTCTTCAATGAAGAACTATTTTTACCAATGACTTTTTTGGATATGGTCTTTAACTACAATAGGGGACAATACTGCTTTGGTTCTTGGTGAGGCCTCATTAGGAGATATTTTTGCATCCTATTTTTTCCGGTTATCTAGGAGATCAGCTTCAACATATGATATCTTGTCTTCTTCAGAGTTGTCCACATTTTGTCCAATATTCTTGTCCAAAAAATCTTGCTTTTGTTAATTTTCTTCGTTTGTAAAATCCATAGTCATCAGTATTTTGAGAACATGAATCAAATATTTCTATTGGTGGAAAATCGTCATCTCCAAAAGCAAGTCTATTAAATGGTGAAATGCCTGGTTTTGAAAACACACTTGTATTATTCTTTGAGGTAAAAAAATTACAGAAAAGCTAATTTTTTTAGTTCAGCAATGCCATGTATGGATATAGTCTTTCCTACATTTCTAACATGCCAGATGGAGCATCATTGGGTCTATAGAGTATGATGCTGAATGTTGTAATACTTGAATGACTGAATACCAAACCTAGACTTCCTTCCGGAGCACCATTTAAAAGATGTTCCTTGAAACGGACATGTGGAAAGACAGGAGGAAGAACAGCGCCGATTACAGCAACTATACAACAAAATGTTACCAGTCCTCCTCTTTCACCTGATACTATTTGCCATACTTGTCTCGTTTTTTTTCCAGCCAAAATTTTAATCAACCTAACTATTGGAGCACATTGATGCATGTATCAAAGTGCCCCAATGAACATTTCTGTAAAACTAATAATTATTAATAAAACCACTGAACTGAATAAAAAATTTTGAGTAATGTTGATTACTGAATGGAATACCTTACCTTTGGTATTTTTATTGCAGCTAAATGATGTAAAATAGCATGAGAACACTTTTTATATTCCATGTAATTTTTTATGTGCATGAAAAACATACCTTTCTCATCAAATGCCAACAGCTAACTTATGAGTGACATGTTTTTAACTCTATTTTATGCACAGGTTATGACTTGAGAAATGGTTAAGGCCGAGACTTTGTGGAAATCCATGTTATAACAACAGAAATAAAACTTTGCGTTCC
>WURS02097549.1:0-23662 GCA_011762765.2 Rhinocypha anisoptera | reverse complement strand
CGAAATGTTTGCGCAGATATTGGTAATGGGCTCACCCCCTGTCCCAACCCCGCTTGCAGGATAGGGCTTAGAAGTAGAAGTGAGGCCTCCTGACACTCAACCTCCGTACTTGAAGACACGATGTTGACGCACACATGTGAGGAATCAATTTTATTCATAAATAAATTACTGGACAGGAGAAGTAAAGGAATGAGTTTCGGCGACAGAGGTCGTCGGGGCAGCTCTCACAAGGACAAGAAGGGAGGGAGGGCACTGCGACTGAGGAAATGGCTCTCCTGGGAAGCAGCCGAGGCGGCCGATGGACTGTTGAAACTGGTTATGAGGCTGCTTCTCGGCGCGAATCTCCTTACACAGAAAGCGTGGGGAGGACAGCGCAACGAGTAGGGTGTGTGGTTGAAGGGAAGAGGGCAAGCAAGAAGTGGAGGCGGAGGGGGGAACTAGCTACATACACTGCGACAGTTAACTGCGGCCGTGTGAGAGGCTTGACGTTCGCCAACCGCTAGAAAAAAAGAACTCTTTGATTTTAATAAACGGTACTTTACCGCTAATTCACGATCAATGTTTCCCGCGGGCGGTCCCGGCTCAGACGGACACGCTCGCAAACAATGAGGGGTGACGGGTACCTTTTGGCCAGAGAAGGTTGGTTTTTCGTTTACTTTTCAAAAATTTGCCAACGTTTACCACGTGACCGGTGGAGAGGATGGTTTCGACCATCCTCTCCGCCGAGTGAGGGCAGATAGGTACGTATGGCGAATAAAATTTACAAATTCGAAAGAGGGAGGGAGGGACCGGTTGCTTTCTCTGTGCCACTTTTCTTTCCCTCCGCGGTTTCCCACGTTGTTGCAACACCCACTAAATCTCAGTCCCGGGATTTCTGACGGAGCAGGCCAAAGGTATCAGCCGGAATCTCAAGCCTATACTCGCAGCCTTACACACTTCGCCAAACCACCGCCTACAACTTCCACGCAGTAAGCAGACCGACTACGTATATTTCTTCCGGGTGATTTAAGTTATTTACATAGTGAAATTTGGATAATTTGAACCTCTATACTTCAAAATTATCTGTGATCCGATTATTTCTTTTACTCCCTAGAATTTTGTCGTGTAAAAACGTTAAAAAATCGTCGATAATTCAAATTGTATTTTGGTTAATCCGAACTCAAACGATATTTTTAAAAAATCAACGTTGTATAAATTTCAGTCTATATTGACAGCACGACATTTCAACGTTCGAACGTCTTTATCAAGCGAATTGCGTAGTTTTGGGCGTGGTACGGTGGAATTCGAACATTTTAATGATAAGGAGATGGCAATTTCCTACTATTAAAAATACCTGATGATGCAGTGACATCGAAAGTGGTCAAAATAAAGTATATTCTCAACAGTGAAAAACTGCCATCTCCTAATAATTAAAAAGTCATAATCAAGTGGGCAGTGCGTTCAAAACACAGCCTATTTATACAGAATGGGTAGAAGTTGGCGGAGGTTCTTTAAGGTGAAAACAACAGTCTAGGTGAAAAGGCTACAAAGTAGAGATTATTGGGGGGGGGGGTCTACCCCAAGGAGAGCAGGAGGAAAGAGCAATAATACACTCTAGCCAAGGTAATCAGGTCCATAAACTCAAGATTATTTTTTGTAAATCAAAACTTAATTCTATTTTTCAGTCACTAAACTACGAGTATTTGGATTCATATATTATGAGTGAGAGAATTAAATCAAGGAAGCAAACTTTGAAGCAGACTCAAGCTCTGACAAACAGTAATTGATATATCTTATTAGAACATGTGCACAATAATAATGTCTAAAGGTTATCTTTTTTTTTCAAGTCATGAATTTGGAGAAATTTTTGGGTCTTAATTTCATTCATGTTTTTTTAATCGTTCCAACTTACAAGGTTCGTATGATCAAAATTCTGTTTTTTTTTAATGTCAGGATTTCCAGGCCATCATCGAAAAAGTGCTTCCAATTGCTTTCAATGTTACTTGGTCAGTTCATATTTTAAAATCTTAAAGCTATGGAACTTAAGACGGAACATTGCTAATCACACGCAAACATAAATAAGTTTCCTTAAAGTCCTCTATGAAGTCTCAGATGATCCACAGTACGACTAATTCCATCCATCAAAAACGCATACTCGACTAGCGGAACAACTATGTCTTAAATAACCAAAATTAAATCGGTAGCGTAACAAAAATTGAAACACCTTGTTTATTTCTCGAGAGATTTGTTTCTCCGTAATACGTGAAACGGTATCTTCCGCAGTTATGATTATCACAGTGCCGGATTTTAAAATGAGTAGAAAATACAAGGATGCTAGGAAATAACACTACAAACTTCAACTCTAAATTAAAATTCATATTTGTCATCTACACCCATACAGGCGGTAATGAAAACGAGAACATAACTACGTATATATTCTAAATTGTATTTGCCGTGTAAAGATTAAACAACCCATAAGTATATTTTGTGTAATTTGGAAAACCAACTGGTGATTATTACACTACGTGAATCCTCGTATTTCTCGACAAGACTTTTTTCCACTTGGACCTGGTCCCAAACCCCGTACCGGAAGGAGTCAAATTAATGTCCGTATCACCACGAGGCGGGTCAACTCACCTTGAAGAATACTGTTCAAATCGAAGAGAGATTTTTTAGCATAAATTTAAAGAGTTGAACCTGTAAATTACTATAATTAACAAATTCAGTGAGTCACCACAGGAAACGCACAGAGTTGCCAGCAATTTTATCGATGTACTCAACGTAATTCCCACAATAATCTTTCAATAGGCTCAAATGAGCACATGCTTCATGGGAACGCACTCGACTGCATGGCCAATGTCTCGGTGACTTAATAGCAATGTAACGTTCGTGTTACAACGTCCTTTCCATAGTCAAACTTTCCAAATAGTCACCACTAAAAATATCACGACAGAGAAACCTCCCTGTCCCGACTCCTTTTAGAAGTTGACGAAGGCTCGCGACGTATTTTCCGACACTGATCTGAAAAATATAAAAGTGGTTCTCCTCTACGCAGGGAAATACTGGGAGGATCCTGATACTCGGACTTTTACCGCAACACCACACACACACTACTGACTAATTTGTTAGTAATTTCATGCAGTTTATCGCCAGCAGGACCATAATTCACTGAAACGAACACTCTTCGCAAAAGCGACGAACACAATTGACTTATCAAGAATATTCTAAAAGCCAGAAAAGAGTATTCAGGTAGATTATTTTCTACTTTTAAAACAATTTAGATTAAAAACCCCTGCCCCCCCCCCCCCCCCAGATTGATGCACAAACTAAAATGTTCAGGCCATCAGAATAATAAAAAGAAAGCCATCGGATGGGTGAAGGTGTATCTCCGAAAACAAAAAGTGGTAATCGATGGATAATATCGACGTGGTGCAGACATATAGTCGTGCAGTACGGGTCTAAAGTTGAGTTTATTCGCATTCTATATTTACGCTGACACTGGGGACACCGTCCTTATCGACCGTGGAAATGCTTCTGCCCCGAAGCTGCGGAATTATCTATGAAGTACGCCTGGTCCTCTTAGCGGCAATCTATAGAGTGCATCAATTTTTCACGCGATATGCAATCGGCGGGAGAGTTATTAGTGCACTGGATTGCTAGACAGCGCAGACTGCCTGCGGATCTACGCGACGCTCCTAGACAATACCAGGAAAACTATCCTTTGTACTTCTCTTTAAACGCCTGGTTCGACGATAGGCAGAAGAA
This sequence comes from Rhinocypha anisoptera, assembly GCA_011762765.2. Lineage (NCBI taxonomy): Eukaryota > Metazoa > Arthropoda > Insecta > Odonata > Chlorocyphidae > Rhinocypha > Rhinocypha anisoptera. The sequence continues at coordinate 19,918 of WURS02097549.1, read as the reverse complement.
AAGAATTAGAATACACTCTCGTCCCTTGAATGTCCATGGCATCCTCAGCATGTTGACGAATAGGGACAGCGATCCCATCCCAGTTATGAAATACCGTTTATAAATGCCTTTTTTTTAGAGGGAAGAAAATAATGATAATGTATATGATGATTACTTACACGCGATAATGTACCGTTGTGTATGATGATCGATTGGGGACAGACGTGAGTATTTCAAGCCTATTAAAACTCTACTAACACGCTATGTTTCATAGCGTGGACTCGACAACCCGAAACACACTTCCGCTAAACGCTTAAAATAGTTAGTGATGGTAGTTCCGATCTTAAGACGGTTTCGGCTGTCCTGACTGGTTGACTTGAACTCCCAAAGAAAGTAAAAATTTAACAAATTAGTTGAAAGGTCTACCCAGTAGGCTTAAATCGTAAAGTAATGTTAAAAGCTCATTATCATACGAAAACCACTCCCGTCAGGCCACCATCTTACTCAGTTCTTTCAAGTTTTATGAAATGTAAGAGTGATATTTCTTGGCAGTTACGTTTGAAACAACGCTGAGACTCTCAGCTCGTACAGTGTGGTATAATACACAAATAGAGATGCTCGCTTATAAATTGAGACGATACATACTTCGTGATCATCGGTCACAAATTCCAATTTCTTATAATATTCACCCTGGTTTCAGCCGCGAATGACTAAAAAAAAATTATAAGACTTGTGCCACACACCTTCGATATTGTAAACGGAGGAACTAAAAGGCTATCTATCGCTGAACGACGTAAATAAATACTGAAATGTCTATAACGTCGTAACTTATTCCGTGTGTGACAATCGGGTTTTTACTCACGTCAGAGTGTGAGATTGATACCACGCAGATTTCGAACAAATTTTACACGAAACTAAGTTACTGGTATGTATTACTGTCCTAGATGGCAGATCGCGTAAGCGGGTAGCTCGCTCGCCGGTTAACCAGGAAGTGCGTTTGTGTAAAAACTCAAGTCTCCTGAATGGTCCTCGTCGACGAGGGCATCTGGACGTTGAAAAATGGGTGAAAACCAATTAAAACCGAGACCCCAAAAACAATGGGAATCTGTTTAAAATAAAAAATAGTTGCCTTAGAAAGGTGGTCGAAATTATGTTGAGTAAATTATTAATGTAATTTTCCACATTTACCTATTTTTGTGGAAAATTGCATTAATAATTCACTCAACATGTTAAAATTCCACCACATCACGCCTGAAACTTCGATCTTTGTCGAAATTACGAGTATATTGAAACTGGCGAATCTAGGGTGACATTGGTGCGAATTTCAAAGGAAAGTCACCGGTGGACAATTTATCGGCAATTAGTAAGCGTCACCGAAAACGCATTTCCGGCGATTACTGGACCACAAATGACATTGAAATTTACCGACGGGTGATTTTCCTATGATTTCTTTGATGTATAAACCTCTTATCGTAAGCCGCGAAAAACCGTACCGCAGCTATGCATGCTCACTTCTTCCCCTCCTCTTTGTAAATTTATGAAAGTGTCGGTGAAATTGCAATTTCCACGGTACAATTCAGCCACGACTACGACCTGAGAAACGCGGGAGAACATCGAGTGGTTCTGTAAACAGTGACACCCGCGGCGTTAATCGGCGCGACCAAGGCAACGCACGCACGCCTGCGATTTGGGAGTGAAGGAGAGTGGGACGAGGGGTTCTTCGGATGCGTCGAAAGTCTCTCCTAAATGATAACGCGCGTGGTCTCATTCCTAACGTGGGGCCACACCGATTACCTCGGCTACACAAACCCGAGGGAAAGTTTCGCCGTTACCGTGGATGCGTCAGGTGCTGAGGAATCCACCGGGCAGCATTTTATTTGGGCAGGCGGCGTTTATCTCTGGGTTGGCACAACACGTTCCCCGGTAGCCTAAAGCCCGCACGACGCCATTTCTTGGGCCAGAAATGGTACAAGAAAATGCTCGCCATGTTTTGCGTCGTGTATCATAGCGAATTCCCTGCCATCTGGAGGTGGCACCAGTAATTGCCTGCCAGAGGCACAGGATAGAACGAGTTCTATTTCCGCCATTTTTATTGTACCAGTTGTGAGATTCTATGTGAGTTTCGGCGACTAAAAACATCATTCAGGGTTAGTATTCTGTTTTATTTCCATTTACAACGTACTTCATTATTTTTATCGCTAATTTTTATGTATAATAACATATTTTAGTTATCACTAATAATGTGTAAAACGTGCAATGGAATTTTTAGTAATGGAACGTGCGAATCTCGACTACTTAATAACAGCATTTAGTTAGTATTCTCTATAATTTGTGTTTAAAAAGTATTTCATTCTTTTAATCGTATATTTTGGTGTATAATTAAAATATTTTAGTAATAATAAGTGTTATGGATTCATTGGTATTGCTAAGATAACATGAGGTTTTGTCCACCATCGACGGTTCCTCCATCGTTTACTTTTTTCTTTGGATTTTTTTACGGCTTTAACCGCCAATACTGCAGCGACAATACCTAAAACGGCTCCTTCGTCTGATGTGTCCGCCATTTTCATGCAATGTATGGCACCGACCTCTGGTAGCGTGTGTACAAACTTCATGCAATTAGTCGCGCCAAGAATGGTGCTATCACATCCAGGCAATTTCTTGTACCATTTCTGACTTAAGAAATGGGGTCGTGTGTAACGGGCTTAAAGGATGATTAGCGCTCGCCTGAATCGACAGTCCTGATTGAATGGGCAACGTTTTGTCTTGGAAACCAACACAGGAAAACCCACGATTAGGAAAAATTCAGGTTTCGCCTCGACTCGTACGTTTCCCTGCCTCGTCGGTACGTTTCCTCAAGGGGAACCTTCTCCACCACCCGGCTCTTCTCCCAGCCAATCTCTTGGCATTCACACGCTTTCTTTATACCGTCATGTTATCCAACATTCGCTACTGCTTCCTTCTCCTCTTTCCTTAAACCGTTCCAAGACACCAACAAACAATCTCTCCCCAGGAAATGTCTAATTGATTTCTTTCTTCTTATCATATCCACCCCAAATCCAACACCCTTCCTTGAAAAGATCTCCTTGACATCTAGCTCCTCACTTTCTCTCTCCAGCTCACTCCTTCCATCCTTCTCCATACATTTCCAGGGCCTCCATCCTTTTCCCATCTTCATCCGCTATGGCCCATACAGTGCCACACTCGGTGTGCAGCACTTTGAAGCAGCACGCCGTCACGGCAAAGCACGAGTCAGTTCCTTCTTTAACGGCCAACCGGGTATCTTTCTATTCATACATTCTATATTTTCAGGCATAACTATTGGGAAATCCATTTCTGAGAAAAAAAAAGGATAACGTACTACGTATTTTCCCACTGAGATTTTTAATCTGGTACGACTAGTTTCAACGCTACGGCGTCATCTTCAGGTACAAAAATGGTCTTCAGGTCTACGTATGATTTTTGTACCTGAATATGACGCCGTGGATCTTAGTGGAAATCTTAGTGGAAAAATACGTAGTACGTTATTCTTTTATCTCATCTTTCTATTCCTTTGGAATCCCTCTTTTTTCCATCGATATCCCACTTCTCATCCCCGCTGAACAAGGCTATTGCCATGTGAAAATTGGCTCTTTCTTTTCGATGGAGAATCCATGAAACTTGAAAGCGAACAACCTCGACGTTTCCTTTTCAATTCCAACTTTATTTTTTCAATGCTAAGAGCCACGAAGTTACATCACACCCCGAGCCGCTGGGTCTGCCGTGGCTTGCACAAGACGCCCGGAGGTTTAGAAAACTTTTCGGGTGGCGATGCCATCGACTCCGGCGGCCATTGGCCCCGAAAACCGTGACTACTGTGATCGGCCCTCGATGACCGGTCGGTCTATCCCCACTCTCGTGCAAATCTACGAGCCCCTTAATTATACACGCGGCGGCACATTTGTTTCTGAAAGTATAACTCTAGACTCGTGGAGCGCCTCACGGTTTTTGTGCACTTAAAATAATCATTGTTTCTTTGGCAATAAAATGTAGCGAGTGAAAAAGTAACACGTTTTTATGACAGGTTGCGCAAACGTAATTTTAGACGAAAATAGAAATGCCTATGCAATCTACTGAGCCTTTGAGAGGGTGACATGCTTTAACGGTGCCACCGGGAACCCAGAAATTTCACGTCAAATACAATTTACGGATTCACTGCCATTCAAGATTGAACAATTGCTCGTGGGAAGTGTATAAAAACGCCCCAAGTCCGAGGGATGGTTTCAGTACTATACTGTCGAACGGATAGATATAAAATGTAATTTTTTTCACGCACAATTAGAGACCAAAATAAATATTAGCACAAGCTCGGAGGTAATAGTTAGGGTAACAAGTGAATAGATGTATATTATCTTTCATGAGGTTTTAAAAATCAAATGTTAATTGATTTTGTTCCCGCATGACATGTATTTTATTTCGTCATTGACTTTTTTGCATGTGAGTAGTTCCTCTCCACGTGAATTATAGCTAATATATATGCATGTGGGAATGCATGGCTGGTTACTCACCCCCTGCCACACCCCCTTGCGGCGGCTTGTAGGGTATTACGTTTAATCTTGTTTACGGCACACAAATACAACCTCCACCATTTCAAAAGAAAAGTCTTGGAATAAAAACAGCACTTTTCCACAGAAAAATAAAACTTTAATGTACAACGTACGTTTCAGCTCACTGAGCCTGATTCGGTGAACATTATTAAAAGTCTCGGAGATAATTATATACCATAATCGCAAGGGTCGTGACATATAGTATAGAATGTGACAGAAAAGACATTTCGAAGTTACAGTTTCGATAATAGCCAAAGACTACTCAACCCTTCAATTGTGAAACGTAAAACTTTGGTAGCGGGGAACCACGTGCCACTCGGGAACGGTGAAGCGGCGAAAAAATAGCTGGAGAAGATGAAAGGCATTAATAATTCAGAATGGGGAACCCCGAAACTTTTGGGAAAATATCGCCCCAGTTCAAAATACCGAAAATAAAAAGTTTAATCGACGGGGGTCGGCCATTCCCCACAACACGAAATCCCACATTCCGGGCCCCACTGATTGAAACGTCTCTCGGTCCAAACTAAAAAGAAAGGAATTGAAATATTGGCCGCGAAATATTTCAGCTCGTGAGAAAGTTCAACCTTCAGTTTTTTATATGCAAAATCAATCCGTGTGTCTGCTGCGGGAGGATACTCAATTGTACAAGCCCGATAGACCCGCCAAAAGAAAGCACCCAGGGTCAAAACGTCGTACGTGAGCAAATAGTTAAGTATCAGGAGTGACGTGGTGGAATTTCATCATTATGAATGTAAAGAAGTGCAATTTTCCACAAAAGTAGCTTTATTACTACCCGGGCTTCAACGCTACTACATCATCATCAGGTGAAGATGATGATCTGATAACAGACTTAAATGATGATGTAGTAACATTGAAACCCGGGTAGTGATAAAATTATTTTTGTGGAAAATTGCACGTCTTTATATCCATAAGAAAATCGTACGAGATAAGATGTCGAACCAAATATGGGACGAGATGGCAATGAGCAACTGTCGATTCCGAAACGGGAAGGGTGTCTTATTCTGGCCGACTACATTCACAGGATGGGATTCCAAAGCTTTAAGCGACATCCTACTTAAACTAAGACAGGAAACTTCCTCGCCATCTTGCTTACCGAAGTTCCGCGCAAAACTTTCGGGTCGCCCTGAACATTCCGCTCCGCAAACCAACGTGAATTAACAAATCAATACGCTGATCGTCGCATCCCCGGCACATACACTCCCTCAATTTCGGTCTGACATCGCTGAAGTAGCTTTTTCCAACCGATGGCACGACTAAAAACGGCTCGAAGATCTTCGGCCTGCTCTTCAGTCTCGGACGAAACCGTGAACTTGAAGTGATTTTCGGGTGGGGACGCGAAAGGATACGATCCTTTCGTAGTTCGTAAGAAAACTTGCCACGTAATTGCTCTTTCGCAAACCGAGTTCCACGGCGCGCAATGTATCATTACTATCGCTTTTCCTTTTGACGACGCACTCTGTGAGGGCAGTGACGCGTGGAAAGGCCGCCGAGGCGAGCCCCAGCCGCCGAGGCGAGCCCCAGCGATAACAGATTGCTGCTCGTGGTGGGATATACTTTTTTTGCAAATGCTCCATCGGCGAAAATGGTAATGCGGACTCCGGTCTTGGTCAGAGGAGCAGCCTTGAGGCTCCGGCGACCCCGCACGCTTATAATTAAAGACGGGGGCCCTTTTTACAACCGAAGGGGTGTGAACACCCAACAAAATGTAAAAAAAAAGCCGCTGAAGGCTGGTCACCACGAGCAGTCCAAGCACCTCAATGAGATCTGAAGGAGCACGCTCGTATGAAATCCAAGGAAATTCTGACATTTTCTGATAAACGATATAGTACGCATGCGGTGAGATATGGTGAAAACTAATCATAATCTTAGGAATAAGGAACACTTGAAAATGGTATAGTACACCGAAATTTGTTGAAATGAAGAAGTTTGTTATAGTGGAAATTTCAAGTGTTCCTTATTCCAAAGAAATCCTGATAAACCTACATAATATGGGAACACTACTACTGTTCTTGAGACCAAAAGGAGAGACTTGGATGTAATATGAATTAGCAGGAAAAACATTTTAAGGGAAAAAACACGAAAATAATACCTCTCACATAAAAACTTTATTTCGATCAACGATCAAACATACATCACCCCTTGGATTATGGTGCAATACAATAAATTACGAACCGAGCTCGTAATATAATACATTAAATCCCTAAATACATCGGTTACTCACAAGAAAAGACTCAAGTGGCATGTACATAATGACTAATGGAAAGAGTCTGTATCAGAGACGATCTGAATCACTGAGCAAAAAACCTTCGCCATGGTCACAACTATTAAGCCGTAATTACTACTTGTCCTATGGGTTTTTCCATATCGAAAACGACACAACTATAAAAAAATATCAACATGGTGAATTACGTATTTATTTAAGCGATTAAGAATGCAGAATAATTCAATCTTCCCCGCCGTTAAGATAATATTACGCTCTTCTGAGAAATTAACAACGTGGGTACATCTTTGCCCATTGAGTAAGACGCCTCAACAGAATGAGAGGCAATTCTCCATGGCAATAGTGTCACGCTATGCCAACCAACTCGATCAATGGTGGATACTCCGAGAGCAAAAACCAGTAATAATTTAAAAATGGTCAGAGTTGAAATTTGAATTCTATTCACCGAATTCTATCCAGTCCCGTCAACACATCTTCCCCCCTGAGCCACTCGCTACACGTGGAACGCTGAAGTCACGGCAACAAGGTACAGGTACCATTGCTATGCAACTTTAACTTACTCAAATCTTTCTTTCGCAAACACGACTAAGTGTAGGATAAAAGAAACTCATTGATGCGTATTTATGCTATCATGCTTTCAGCTTTTTCGAATTGCATTTTAAAAGCTACAATGTTTATAAAGATCCTAACATAAAACCACAAAATTCACGGCTGTACGCATTGTTGGACATTTGGGTCATAGGCAACAATAGTGCGAATGCATAAGTGATATTGTGATCCAGGATAGGTGATCCAGCATATCACCTTTTTACAGTCTGGGCATTTTATAAGACACTGCAGTTCTTCATACAGTTACTATTCCATTTACATAAAAAGTGCGCGCCCTTTTCATTATTCCGCCAACCGATTTTATAATCACGTCCTAAAAAAGGAAACTTTAAATTAAAAAACCTCCACGACCCAGAGGGCAACATGAGGAAGAGCTATGGACAACAATTTAAGCTACATGCTAATCCGTTAACTATCGTTTTTAATTCATAAGCGTCCTGCAACATAATTTTTAATTCATAAGCCTGCGTCATTATAATTTTAAATTCATTATATCTATTTAGCCCAAAATGCAGGCTTCCGGTAGCATGTTTTTAGACAGACCCGAGAAGATCTTTATAAATGGCGATTTTTGATTCATTACGGATTTTTCCCGGTCACAATCCACTAGAAAACGAGGAGGCTTGAAACAACAACCTATATACAAGCCTTTCCATTCTCACTCTTCTGATAATGCTTTCGATTCTAATGAACACTGACCACGTCTCCCTCTTCCAACGTATTCTCTCGCACGCAACTAATGACTGTTAATTTTCTTTTGAAAACTGCCACCATAATCGTTCGAAAACTCTCTAGGAGGATAGATTCTGATTAACGGATTTGTCAAGCATAGTACCTCAACACTCGTTATCTTATTTAGGTCCAGGGATCGAATCTTTCCGTTACATTTAAGTCGAACGAAAATTTGGAAATAAAATACATTTAAAATGCTAAATACGCACGCCATGCACAAAAAAAGGGCAAGAGAATAAAATACAGGGTTTGAAAATTAAATAAGCATGCGTACATGATTTGTAAATTGCAAAAAAAAGCTTGTCGTTCAATGATGAAATACCGATAGCCACCGTATTCTACTCCCGAAATTTGCGAAAGCTATCACATGCAACGCCCAACGGTCTGCGCTTGAAAGCTAGCACGCCGCCGTAAAACAAGCTAAACCTAAAAAAAGTAGACCCGCGAGACGCGTGGCGGTGATGTGCCCAGTCGATCGTGGTGTTTTTTCGATTCCAATCACAATGAAAGGAAGCAAAGACGGTTGAAAGGCGATCTAATTATATCCGGACGAACATACAGCGAGGGGGAGGGGGCGGGTGGGTCGGCAGGCGTGTTGTGCAATTTTGTGATGAACTGCATTTAAATGGCGCAAAGGATCTTAACCCCACTGCGGTATATCGTGAACCTTCCTACCAATGATTGAGCAAGGGATTAGGTTTTGATCGGTAAGATTTCTATGCTGCGTCCGTGTGCGCAATACCATCGCCTTAAAAATTAACATGTTACCAGTGCTCGAATATTACATTTACACAGTTGATCTAGGAAAAAACCTTTGCAGCCTAGGAAATGCATCCCCTACACTAAACGCACTCGAAAATCCCGTGGGCCTGGTGAATACAAAGTTATCTAGCTGCCTGGCCTCGGGTTCGAGTCCTGCTTCGGGCATGGTTGTCAAACAATATGTACAATTGTTTTTTTTTCATTTGAAGAAGTTGTAAATTAACTTGGCTGTAGCGCACCCAAATTATAAAATACTATAATATACTATACAGAGATACGACAAAACTGTGTAAATCCACAACATATTTATTGAAACGATTGGCTTCGTCCTGCAGACGTTGACTATGCGACGAAACCTGTCGTTTCACAGTATTGCAGAATTAAAAAGTTTTGTCACTTCCCTTCATCATGAAGTTCCACAATGCCAGTACAAATTCTATATGTACGAATTCAAAATACTCTTACTTTAAAAAAACCACAAGAGTATTACAAACATTACAAACAGCCGGCATCGGTGGCGGCGGGGTAACGTCTTTGTCTGCCAACCTGGAGGTCGCGGGTTCGAATTCCGCCCAAGTGGATTTTTCGATCTCCACCTAGGGTATGGACGTGTATGTTTCGTCAATGCCAAAATGTTAGATAGTGTCCACCGTAATTGGCCTGTTTGTGCCGTGTGTGGGGGATTGTATATAAATAAAAAATAAATAAAATATTACGTAATTTTTAAAATTGTGTATGTCTTAGTGTTTCATATTGTTCGTTGGGTCGTTTTCGCATTCGAACGAAAGGCGCGAGGGTGGGACACCAGTTTTCTGCCAAATCCTATTCTGTCAATCGTCTCGTGCGAGCACCGCAAAACGAAGTGATTTCCACTGGCCGCACGCCTCTTTCATAAAGTCTCGCCTTTTCGGAAGACACGAAGGAGTGAAACTCGATAGGAAATCCGCACAGAGTCGCCCAGTCACCCCATCGGACATAGAAGGGATGTGACGCAACGAAGCATGCTTTTTCAGCGGTCGAAGAAAAACAATGCGACTCAGCGGCTAAACCGCCAGCGAAAGGAAAGGGTGGCCACGCGGAACGGAAATGGGTGTGCGAAAACTAGTGAGGGAATGAGGGAGGGGGAAAGAGAGAGAGGGAGCTCGCTTTCAATTGACCTACGGGACCACTCGCGACTAATTGTCGACGGAACTTGGTAATACAGCCGCGGGCAGGTCTGAATAAACAGCGCCGCCCTGCTGGAGACAGCCAGCCAAGTTGCGTGTCGTCGACTCGAGCGGTCGCACGAGATCGATAAATGAGTGGCCACGGTCCGGAGGGAAAACTAGATGGCCATGCTGTTGTCGGGAGGGGAAACCCACCCGGAAGATACGTGGAAATGTCACGCGGACCACGGCGGATGAAGGGGAGGGACGGGGCGAATAAAAGGAGTTACGATCAACCGCATTGTTCTAGCATTTCGCTTTTCCCATCACGAAGCTCGACAACGGAGCGAAAAGGCCCGAGATGGAACGTGCACATGAAAACGGATAGAAATTTCGATGTGGCGAAAAAGGTTTACGGCCACAATAAAATACCGCTGCCTTTTGAGTGACTACAAGGTATGATGAAGGACGCAGTTGACAGTCTTTACACCAATGATCCCTTTTCAAAAAAAATCCATCACGGCGCACCGCTGCTTTTCAGGAAATATTTCACCGGTGTCTGCGGGTGTTTCACCTTGACGCCCTCGTGACTTTTGTGGGTATTTTTAACTACACGTATTTTTGTTAGCACAGATAATACTTCCGTCAAATAGATCGTAGAAACTATAGAGTATTTATTTATTTATAATACACATATATGTAATTTTGACAGGTTGTTAGGTGGAAGTAGACACTGATCTATGCTCAATACCGTCCCAATAAAGACGCGTTATTGAGAAACCACAATTTTTCGTCAAATTCCACCCTTGAAATGATATAAACACTGTACTATTCCACACATTTTATTTGTTAAAAACCCAACTTGGATTTACAAACATTTTTTGTTCCTGAAGATGAGGCCTCTGCCTTGAAACTAGCTGTACCAAATAGAATTTGTGGAATAGTAGTGTTTTTATCATTTCAAGGAACATGAATTTCCACATAGTTGACCGTGCAAATATTGAATATATCAAAATTCCACGTTTACCCTTAGCTCGATGAGACCGCTGATATATTGCAGTTTGTCATCACTTTGTGTAAACAATTTATCAAGTATCTCAGTTTTAGGAAATGAAAAACGAAAAACATTGTCCATCAAGCTTTACGAGACCTGGAGTCAATTGTATTTTATTTCAGTAAAACCCAGCACCCTCGAGCGAGATTAAATCAGGGTTCCTGTAAGAGAGGACGGGAAATAGGATCATAAATGTAATCCGAAGTTGGAGATATTCGACTTTAGTATCGCGCCCGAGAACGAAGTAAGCGGATATGTAATTTTGGGTGTACATTAAACCCTCGCATTGCGCGCGCACTTACAGCACGCGATTTGGTCAAGACACGCGGTTCGGCTTCCTACCCGATTTTCACAAGACGCGGTGTCTACTCTCAGTAAGACACGAGCAACGTAGCTGACAAATGACTGTAGGTATTTCTTAAATGACTTTTTGATTGAACTGTACGTCTTTTGCATGAAGTAGACCGAAAAATTACTACATTTAGTTAAGTACGAATTATAAATACGTAATAATTTCCCGCGGGTAGGTAATTGCACGTCCACAAAATATAATGCTGAATTAAAAAGATCAATGAAGTAAAATCGGCATTCACCATTTTATATGGATTTCTAATGGCGCGATTTCACAAGACTCTGAGATTTCACGGAACATATCCACCGAGCTATTTGAGGGTTTACTGTATATATGTAAGAGTGCCTCGTATGCCTTCTTGAGAGTCCTTTTTGGGTCAACCCAAAATAATCTCGGGAGAGTCGGGATTAGCTACCGGCAAGCCGCTACAGATTGGTTGTACCGCAACAGGCTTAATTCGACTACCCATTACTTACTGGGCATTTCTCGGGAAGCAACCCGAAGATTTACGTTGGCCATATATAATCTCTGAGAACTCAAAAGCAAATTATTCCTTCATTACCGGACAGATGATATATTTTATTCCGAATAAACAATACATTATTGAACTTCGGACTTTAATCAACTAGCCTAGGCCTTAAAACCGAAGGAAGAAAAGCAATGTGAAATTAATCAATGCTAGGCGCATTCATGTTTAAGAATTTCACTAAAGTTTCTCTAGTTCAAGCATCAAATTTGAAAATTTTCAGAAGGGAATTTTTGAGGATGGGATTCACAGTCGACGGCAGAGAGGAAATTTGCCGTACCAATGCTCAACAGCATATAATTAAAAAGGACTCGACAAACAACTTCACGTTCACAACGGCTTTTTTAGAACTAACAGTTATCGCACTTACGTACCATCTAAATGGTTAAGTGTATCTTCAACCTCATTTGCAATTCACCTCCGCTGCTGCTCCAAGAAAATTTCTTCCGTTTTATCATGAAAGAGTTCCAGGCAATCAACGCTAAAGATGTTAGTGTAGTACTTAAGTTTAAACTGTTACTGCTTAATTACAAGAACGGCTAAACGAAATTGGAAAATCTTTGCGAGTGATGGAATAATTTTAGGACCTGCTTCCGTACAACCTGGTACAATTTGCCAACGTAAAGCCCCTTACACACGACGCCATTTCTTGGGCCAGAAATGGTACAAGAAAATTCCCGCCATGTTTTGCGTCGTGTGTCATAGCGAATTCCCTGTCATCTGGAGGTGGCGCCAGTAGTTGCCTGCCAGAGGCACAGAATAGAATGAGTTCTATTTCCGCCATTTTTATTGTACCAGTTGTGAGAGTTTATGAGAGATTCGGTGACTAAAAAAAACATCATTCAAGGTTAGTATTCTGTTTTATTTCCATTTAAAACGTATTTCATTATTTTTATCACTAATTTTTATGTATAATTAACATATTTTAGTTATCACTAATAATGTGTAAAACGTGCTATGGAATAGTTAGTAATGTTCCGTGCGAATCTCAACTACTTAAGCAAAGCATTTAGTTGGTATTCTCTTTAATTTCGGTTTAAAATGTATTTCATTGTTTTTATCGCATATGCCTATGTATAATTAACATATTTTAGTTAAAACTAATAATGAATAGGGTGTTACGCGTGTTATAGAATTTTTAGTCGAGTACCGTGTGAATCTCGATCACGCGAAAAGAGCAATCAGGTTAGTATTCTTTTCAATTTTCGTTTAAAACGTACTTCATTATTTTTATCGTATATGTTGATTTGTCCGCCATTTTCATGCAATCTATGGCACCGACCTCTGGTAGCGTGTGTACAAATTTCATGCAATTAGTTGCGCCAAGCATTGTGCTACAAAATCCAGGAAATTTCTAGTACCATTTCTGGCCCAAGAAATGGCGTCGTGTGTAACGGGCTTAATTCTACACAATGCCCCGAAAGGCGTCTACGTAATACCCGGCAATCCACCGCGTGGTATGGGGTGAGACATCACCTAAATCTACACCTACTACATCTGAGGAATACCCCGCAAGCCTCCGAAAGGGCGTGTGGTAGTGGGTGACTGCACACCAAGCTTGCATTTTCACAAGCACACGTGCATAAATTATCAGGACTAGAACAACGCCGTTCATGGAACTCGTTCAAAAAGTTATTTCATGCAGGATCTTTGTTAACAATTATTGGAAGGTATAATATTCATGCGAGAGGGCATGCCTGTTAACAACATCCTCTGTCCTCCTCATTACCCCGATCACGAATGCGACCATGTCTATTCTGTTCTCTCATCGTACAACGAGAAAAAAATTAAATTTACATCTGTTCGTTCTACAGTCTGTCCCTCTTCCTCTCTGATTTCGCTTCAATTGTATTAGATTTTCAAATATGACAAATAAAAATAAAAATTTTAATTTTGCTTGGATGTATTTCCATAGAATAAACTGTACACGACCGTTTTCGGCGGATTACCGTCATCATCTAAAATTTTTATTTATGCCATTATGAAATTCCACCAAGTGACGACCACCTCAGTGGATTTGATTTTCAAATATGCCTCATTTTATTGTAAAGTTTTTTTCATCGTCACAATTTCCTTTTAAATATCAACTTTACCGTTTGTTTATATATGCAACAGGTTAAAGGTTAATAAGCGATAATCTTACACTAAATACTCAGTCTGATTAATAGTTGCGGTGAACTTATTTGCGGAAACACTTTATTTCCCTAAGCGTGAAGCTATTTCATGGTTTTACGTCCACACCAACCAGAATCCATCGTAAAGAATGTGAATTTAAGACCGATAATTCTCTTCCTATGCTCGTACTGCTTTAATTCTCCCTTACAGCACCATTACAGAAATTTTACGGCGCATAAAGACGATGAAAGCCTAAATAAACACCCGAATGGCCACGCCGCAGCGCCTCAAATAGCGCATGCCGTAGATCAGGCGCGCCAGGTGGGTGGATTCAAGAGCGAGTAATTTCAACGTTATTTCTAACCGAGAGGGAAATTTCAATATTATTTCATCTCTCAAAAATATTTTAGGAAAATATCTTCCATACGCTGGGTACGCCCTTCCCGTTCATTTCATTCAATTTTTTTGCTGCCGGAAAGTGAGGACAAAGTTTAACGTGTAGCCCCGAAAATCCATCAACATCCTCTTAGCCCTTAAACCTGCTTGCCAATTATTGGTTCATTCCCCGAGCCTAATTCTCTAAACCCTAAAATTCCCTGAACCCTAGCGCCACGGCTTTTCTTATTCGATCGACGGGGTCCACCAACGCTCGTTTTTTTTCTGGCCACCTTCCTAAAATTTTAAAACCCACTCCTGTTCGTTGTTGAGAATTTAAACACCTTAATTAATTCTCCTCTCACACACCAAATTATTAATTAGCGGAAATCAAAGTGTTTCAGTTCTTAACAACATGAAACTTTTCCGCAAAGTCAAGGCCTCTTCAATCAACTACACCACTCTTATTCCTTCTCATGCCTGCTGATGTAGTGGAGCAAGAATCAACTACTAGGTGACTCCCCTTGGTAAATTCCCGGAAATACTAGAGTGAGAAGAAAAGTGAAACTGGTAATCTGTTTTTTGCCTCAAGATTCCATCCATTCTCGATGGGGTAGCTCTGTTAAATGGTTTCACCACGCATCCTCACGGCCGCATGCCCTTACTGACGCCGACCATTCGGGAAAATTAATTTGGGACAAATACCACATCATGCACGCTACCCACTTGGCCCACCAACCCGGCAGCAGTAAAACTAATTTCTACGTAAAAATTTTATATCGAATTGTGATCCCCACATGGCTCTGTAGTAGAGGTGGGCGATTTCAAGTAATGAATCGATTGGACCAAATCGATTCGAATATTACTGTGTGAATCGATTCGATCGAAAAATCGGATCCTAAAAATCGATTCGAATCGAATAATGTGAATCGTAACTGAATCGGAATCGTAACTGAGTCGGAATCGTAACCGAATCGGAATCGTAACTTAATCCTAATTGTAACTGAATCGGGATCTTAACTGAACTGGAATCTTAACTGAATCGGAATCGGATTTGAATAGAAATCGTTACTGAATCGCAATCGAACCGAAATATGAAATGAATCGTATCAGAAAGGAAACAGACTGAATAAGAATCAGATCACAATAATCGATTCAAAATAATCGGGAATCGTATTAAAATAATCGATTTCGAGTTAATCGAATCGGAGTCGCCCATCTCTACTCTGTAGTATTGAGTTTTCGGGCATATACAAATATTCTAGTGCATGTCTAATTGTCACTTATTGCATTGTGGCGTCATCCGGTCAAAGTGCAAAAAGACCTTAAAGAGTTGTGCTCCAAATGAGAAAGTAACGTAAAACGATACGAATTTTTCAGCAGTGAAGGCAAAACATTTATATAACCAAAGGGATGATGAAAAAACATGGCGTGGGTTGTTTCTCGAAAAAAATTCTACGATTGGTACAGAACATTCTAAATCGACGCGACAAGTGTGACAGATGCGGCTCGCTCCGGTCGGCCGCATGCTGCAATTACGTCCGACATTGCTGGTGTCACCTGACGTCGCAGTGCACGTAACCACAATCAAACCTGCAGAGCAAGATTCACGTCGGCGCCTAAATCTTTGAAATATCATGCTAGCCGCGTGTGCCAGGACGTGTGCCAAGGGACGAATTCACACCAGGCATGCATTCATTCGTGGACAAATTCGTAATTATTTACCCCGAAAAAGATCATAATCATCCAAAGAAATTTATCATTCATTAATATTCTAGCCAGAAGGACCCATCGATTGTAGTAAATTCTGGAACGAGCACACAGACACAGATAATTTTAATCCGAAAACATTTAGAGATTGTTCGATTCTTGTGATTTTCTAATCACAAGAAAATAATGTCGAAATTACAGGCAAATTTATCATGAATGGGATATATTAAAAACACGCTATCTTAACAACCCTATTTACTATTGCAATAATAATTAGTTTCTTTAACCGTACAAGAAAAAAATAAAATCTTGAAACTATCCCCTCTTCTATCTCCCTGATTTTATGCTCGAGATCTAATCTGCTTTAGTAAGTCGGGATTTGTAATATATATTAAACTCTTTCGAAAAGTCTTCTTCCTCAAATTTACACATTGAATTTAACCAATATTCCAACCTACGACGAACGATTGTCTCCCAACCTAATTCCTCTAATGACTCTGTCACATTCTACGTGGGTCATGACAACTTCTCACAAAACAAGGATCTCTACGCTGTGCTCAAACTACGTCTACGGTTACGTAATACTCTGCAAATCACCGCAAGGGCGTGTGGCAGGTGATGACTAGGCACGCATCCCTAAATGCAAATATTACAAATTTTTCACTACCCAAGAAACAGCTTACACACAAAACATTCAGTTTCAAAACAGTATCAGGATTATCAGGAGTAGCGAGCGGGATTACCGTACGGGGGTTGTGGGTTCGATCCTCGCAGGGGTCAAATTTTTGGCCAGGCTCGGTGGCGGCGGGGTAAAGTTATCGTCTGCCAACCCGGAGGTCGCGGGTTCGAATCCCGACTAGGTGAATTTTTCTATCTCCACCTAGGGCATGGATGTGAGTGTTTCGTCATAATTCACAAGGAGAAAATTTAATGAATGTGGGCACACTAATGTGCATGTAAAATTACTACTAATATGTTTAATCCAAACTAATACTACTTTATGAGGATTCCATACAATCGTGGCATATATTATGTGGAGCCTAGCTAAAACTGAAAACATGAACACAATAGTACTCCGGGGAAATAGCGGATTCGTGATGTTTTTTTTAAGATTAGTTGGAGCTACTTACTGACTCACCCACGTAGGTTCACAGGTCACACCCTCTTGCTTGAACCAACACGTTTCTCTTGTCCTCAAACCTTCGACTCTTCAATCTCATTTTCCCGGGTAACTCCTTCGGTGAAGGGTGAATCGTTTCCTTATTGAACGCCGCGTAAGAACTCAACGTACCTCACCCCATTCTCTTCATGGTCTTTTGTTTACGTACACGTGAGAACCGGCGGATTCCAAATGACACCGACCTTTCAAAGATTCCTTCTGTGATCCACGTATTCGGATCAAGGTGTTTTGTGGCGGTTTTTCATTCCTGCACCCAATATCCCACGCACCTGGCTTCCCATTTCTCTTCTAGAATTCTTATTCTTTCTTCTGAGACGTCATCACTCACCTCCTGGCTACCAATTTCTTTCTTCATTGCGTTCTCGTCCATGTCTTGGGGGAAGTGGAGTTTTTGCCTGGGCGAATTTCCTCTCGAGATAGTTCGCGTTTCGGATTGAATTCAGATGCGACGTCGCCAGTAGCATTCTTCTTAATATCCATCTCTCAGGATGGGACCTTGTCTCTTCATCCATATTCCCCATCAATCTGCTATTAAGTAATCTTAACGTCTAGTGAAGTGCAAATTTTTAAAAATGCCGAATCCTATTTACGTAAATGTCCTAATACCGACTTCGAATTCATTGCATTATTGAAGTGGCGGGCTTCCGGGCTTATTACGTTAAATTTTTACATTCTTCCAATGAAGGCTATATTATACTTTTACTCATATCCACCTCCAGTGGGGGTATTTTGTATGTCGTATTATATGGGCACGCATAAAAAAGGAAGAGATTAATTCTGTAAAGTGTCATAAACAGTTTCTTGTTTACTAGTGTTTCATTTTTTGTGAGATGGTCTTGAATTATGAGGGGTTATAAAGGAACCTTAAAAGGAACCATTTGATAGACTACTTCATAAATTTTACAGCTATAATCGAGTGGCATGTACTCACATTATTTCTTCGACGTCACAAGAAAAAAAGAAACAATTTCATACATTTCCAAAGATTTAGTGATTTTAAGGTCAAACCTCTCAGCTTTCATGTTTTATGTGTCGTTTTCTTTCTTGGGAGCTTTCATGATCAGTAAATTCCTCAATTCAATATATTTTTTGACCCTATAAAACTAATTTTTAGAGAGAGAGAGAGAGAGAGGCCCACATACATATAAAAAATAGTGGCCGACGTATGAGAAATATCCTGTTTCATTTTATTACAGAATTTTATTTTTTCCAACCTTCTTACAGAAATACTAGCTCGGAAAGGATGTACGGAAGGAATACGATGCCAATGATTCATAAGTTTAATCAATTGTTTGTCCAAGTTTTATTTTGACTCCTATGAAACAAATATTTTCACGGAAGTCTGTTTTAAGTTTCGCATTCCTCATGATATCCTTCCTCCGATTTCCATTGGATGTTTAGCTATTAGGTATTTCGAAAAAAAGTATTTTTTTGAGAGGCTATTATAATTAACATAAATACGTAATCTGAATAAAAATCATTCAGTGGTTAAGTCTCAAAAAGGACAGAAGTCGGATTAAAGTGGAATGAAAAAGTAAGGCTAATACTAGAGGAAACAAAAAAAAGCTTATTTTGTGAAATAAAATGTAAATATACCACTGGAGCCCAGCGTGACATAATGTTACACGCTCTTTATAAACTCAAATTACTCTTTCATTTTATCATTTGATGGAAAAATAATGGAAAATCTCCATGTAACATGTTTTTCATAGTCGTCTTATGTGCGGGAGTTAGTAGTGTTTAAGTAATAATAAGTAAGTAAGTAGGTAAGTATGTAAGAGAGTAGGTAAAAGTATATCAACAATAACTATTCATATCAAGCATTGACCCGTAAAAACCATATACCATCTATTGATTGACTTTTCTTGTGTAAAGTGGAACCATCTTCTTTTTCTAGTTTTTATTTTTGTCGTGCCTACCGACTTCAACGTTCTTGAACAAGAATCTTCGTTAAAAGATAAGAGAGTTTCGAAAAAAGATACCTTGTATCGATTTCTTTAATGGAAATTTTCCCTTAAATTTTTGCTATTGTCACGTTTAAAATGATGCAACATCTGTTGAAATTATACTCGCAGTAACGGAATTAAAATCGGACGACTTTTATTTATTAATCAATAAGAATTTTTGCTGTGGTTAAGTCTTTTACGTCCCACGCACCTCCCATCCAAATTGGCTTAAAATGATACACGTGTGAATAATGGACTCTCGTTGCTAAATATAGTTTCCCGTTATCATTGGCTTCGAAGTTTTAAAAAGAAATTTCATATTTTGAAGAGGGAGGGAATTCAATGGAGGAAAGGAGAGCGTAGGAGACTTATCGACAGGCAAACTTTAACAGAGCGCGAGTGAAGTGGACGTTTGAAACGGAAATGCCGTTTTTGTGAGGGATTTGGCTGAGGAGGACGAGATATCAATAGACACGGGAGAATGAGTAAACTACAGAGGCAGAAGAATGTGGATGTGGGGATTCGAGTGATGAATGAATAGTTTTGGAGCTTAGGTTGACGAGGGACACTGAAAATATGATAAATCGTTTGGGGGGGGGGGGGGG
>WURS02097441.1:0-23662 GCA_011762765.2 Rhinocypha anisoptera | reverse complement strand
ATATATACACACACACATATATAGTATGTGTATAAGTGTGTTCGTGTTTTCTGCTCGTCTTGAGTTTTCCTGAAGTATATACATATATATATATACTTCAGGATATATATATATATATATATATATATACACACACAGTCTCTGGAAATACGAAATGGGAATAAGGGGGAATACTTGGATTTCGATTCCCATCCTGCCTTGATTCGCTCTATTCATGAAAAGAGGTAGCCTACGACTGTAGACGCAGAAATTGTACGATTTATGTGACCCTCGGCATGATACAATGAACTCTTAATATGGAATTCAATAAGAAAAATTTCGCAAACTTTGCCGCATACTATTTTCAGATGCAACTAATTCAGAATTAACGCTCTGTGCCAAAACTATTTCCGAATGAGAAAGTAAAATTTTGATTTCATGGTTTGGTCTGATTATATTTATAATTTTCAAACTATAAGCGACAAAATCAATGGAATTTATTTATAATATTACTCATTCCAACATGATCGGTGTTAATAACATAATTATCTCCTTATTGATGGAATGGATTGTAATGCACAAGGAGTTTTTTCGACGGTGAGATATCACAGCCAAACCAATTCAGTTGAAGGACTGAAAAGATTATACATTTTATATCTTTAGACAGTTAAAGTAATTAAAAAAATATGGGTGCCTCTTTTGCATAACGAAATAAACTTTTACATTATTCTCATATACATCAGTACGTACTTAAAGAAAATAGAAGATTTTGAGAGCATATTACTGCACGTGGGAATACTATCACTTCAAGGAAAAGTTCAGTTCGACCTTCCCACTGTGGGCATAAAATAATTTTACAATAATTTATTTCCACATGCAAGCTTTTTTTTCACTAGCTGAAACATATTTTTGTAGGTTCACATGAGCCTAAACTTCTCTCCCCCTTCCATTCCCATCCTTGTTTACCCTTCCTCCCGGTCTGAAGAGCCTAATAGCGCTAACCAGACTTGAAACGACACCTTAAGTATCGCTGTCATGAGAAGGATCGAAAAACCACCACAGTCTTCAAACCTAATGTCGATTTGATAAATGAGATTAGAGCCCACCTAGTTCTAACACCCAACGGTGCGTCAGAATTCACACATCAGGGCAGGGGTGTCAGTTACTGTGCCGACTGTGGTTGCCTAGGAAGATCTGATAGCCAAAAAAACCACTCAGTGTAGGTTAAACTAGAGGTGTCCAGAGTCGTGACCGGACCTTGAGCCTGGGTCACCAATTTGGCCTAGGCTTCAGCTCTATCCACTGGGTTACCACGATCTCCGCGAGAAGGATTACCATCCTTCTAAATGAATTTAAAAATCTATAATAAGAATGAGGACGCCTTTAGAAGCCCACATTGATGCCTTGTTATAGAAAATAGGAAAAAAATATCGGAAAACTACTAGTTATTGGTAGCCCACCTATGAAGTATAGGCATAGCGCTCACTTTACGAGATTAATGACCAGATATATCATATTATTTAGCTTTTGGTAGCTCATATATATTTAAAATACTAAATTAAAGCGAAAAATGTGTTTAAAACACTGTTTAAGCTATACTAATGCACGTAAAAGCATAATTATTCTTCCCTACAAGTTTCTACTGAAAAATATGCAATCCTAAGCATTTAGGGTTTTGCTCCTGCCAGAACGACTTCCATGATTGGCATAAACATGGTTTTTTGTTCATGGATTGCAAGAAACTTAATTGTGAGACTACTTGGAAGGCTAAATAAATCTTACCGCATTATCTCAAAACAAATATTATCACTTTTGGCAGTAAACAGTGAAGGATGAATTTCACTACAGTGAATTTTAGATGAAACTCAAAAATCGATGACTTATAAGTTATAGGAACACATTAAAATTGCGAACACCTGTTTATTTCAACGACTTTCATCAATTAAAGAACTGAAGATTATATTTGTGTATCCTAATGTTGACTTCAGTTCATCTGATCAAGAACTGAACTTTCCTCAACAAACAAATTTTTCGTAATACGTTATTTTTCACATATCGTGAGCCAATTTTTTTATTAATATGTCCAATTAATTTCCAAAAAAATACAAGAAAACGTAACTCTCTGTCGATCAATAAATTGATTTCTAAGTCAGGAGATAATATTATAAACATATGATATTATACAATATTAATCGAAGGTAATAATAATACATACATACACATGTCAGAGGCGAAAATTAAAGTCTTAGACGATGACGTTTCTACGACGACATTATCGAGTACAATTTTGACAATCATTAAAAGCAATTTTCTACAATCTACAATTCATTTTCAAAGAGAGTCTGTGATCTCTCCGGCGGATACATTTTCCGGCAAATCGGAGAAAACGGTGTCCACGCCATTTAGATCTAACGTTATGTCTCTTTAGAAGGCCTTTGACACCCTTTAACGCGTACGCCAATCAACTCCTTTCACGCCATGAACCAACAACCCCTTTCAGATCTAGGTCCTTGCGAAGCCAAAAGTGCCGATTCATCAATCTCATGATCCCCACGTGCGGAAACCGTAGCTTTAATCATCACGGCCATCCTCATGCAAACCGCTTCCTCCGCCCTTATTGCATCGACACCTAGACAAGTTCCATTTGCATTTTTGTCTTCGGCTATGGCTACGGTTTACCTTCACCTCCTCTCACCCTTGTCTGATTACAGCATTCATACCTCTCGGCTCTACAGTCAATTGGAAAGCTAAGCATAGGAATATTATTTTTTGTTTGCATGGACACCGAGGAAATGATTTGCATTTGGATTTAATCAGAAATCGTAGATAAATTCAAATTGCGCGAATATTATGGTTTTCATTGTTTAAAAAAATTATGTTTCTGTATTAGTCCAGTCAATCTGGCAAATTTATACCTTTTTTGGGAAAAAAATTATGTACAGGACCAAACCATGATAATCGGGTGTATTTCAGGTCTGGGAAGAAGAATATCACAATAAGGTCCAAAATTTATATTATAGCTTTTTATCAAACAATGGAAAACAGCAAAAAAAAATAACTTTTTATTTTTGAAAACTCTTGATATTATGTACAAAAGCATATTTATAGATTTTATTTTACCAAAGAAAGCAAGGTATTATTATAGCAAATATACCCTCCAAGGATGAATTCTGTAGCTATAATAGTTTATGAAAAATTGCAACTGTTTATAAAAACTATTTTTTTAAATTCATAACGGGATGGAAAATTGTGGAAAAAATGTTCTATTTGAGGAGAATCGAAGCAAGATTATCTATACTTTATTTTATATCTCAGAGTTCAATTTTATATATATTTATGTGTATGAGTAATTATAAAATCCACGCTTTTTTGTAATAAACTAATAGAATGACTTACATTTTTATTGCATGTCTAATATGATATCATATTCTGAAATCTGGCTTTTAGATACGTATCCGAACAGGGTTGGACTCATTTTGTAGGTAATTTAATTCACTATAAAATATGTCGTATGTGTTTTCACCTCAAAACAACATTCTCGGTTTTATAAACGAAAAAGTAAAAAAATTGCGATTTTCCATTGTTTAAGAAAAAGGGATAATATAAATTATGGACCTCATTGAGAAATTCTTCATCCCAGACCTGAAATACATCCGATTATCATGGTTATTTCTGTACCTAATTTTTTTTGCCGAAAAACACCAGATTGACGACTATATTTATGTGTTTTTAAAAACCAATTTCATCTAGTGACTCAAGTTCCTAAGTAGATCAGTTAATATGACTTGCTTTTTATAGTTTACCCTCTGTTTTTCTCACTCCAAACGTTAACCATTTTAGAACCTTGAATGGATTCCTTTATTGCCGGCCGTTACAATGGGAAACTCCTGCTTTTCTGGAGAAAATTGTTTTTCTTTCTCATGAATACATGCTCTAAATCCACGAAGCCACCTCGTCAGCTCTTGGTTTTCTCTTCGAGGGTATGTTCTCATTCTTCCTAACAAGACTTGCATCACTTTACGAAAGAAAGCATGCAGCGTGATTTTTTTCCTAGTGTTTTATTTTGCATTAAGTAATACTTACAAGGCACTCCTCTCAAGTATCCCCTTAATGCTATTTAGCACTTATAAAATACAGTTATAGAATTAAGATCATACTTACTTGAAATAGAGTTATTCTGATGGCATTTTATATAATTATTTAATTTAATTTTGGGAATAATTGGAGAAGAAATTATTTGAAATCTTAAATTTTTTGTAAAAGAATCTAATACAATTAATTCCTTGCGGTACTTATGTGAATCTATGAACGAACAGCCGACCGGGTTGACCTGGTGCTCGCCAGCTTACCCAAATGTCGCGGGTTTGAGTCCCACCCAGGGCATGGGTGTTGTGTTTGTTCAGATGTGTTTTTTCTATTACTTGAAGAGATGGAAAATTACCATAGCCGTCGAATCACCCTATGAAAAACAATACTACTACTGGAACGAACGTCTCTTTGGTTCCACCATTTCAATTTTATGGAATGACTTATATGACCACAAAACAAGTGTTTAGGGAAGCATCTCGTTTACACCTCTCTTACAATTCATACAATAAAAATTTAAATAATCAAATGACCTAGGAAATCATACTCGACTCTACTCTGTGGAACTCCTTCATGATGTATAGGATAAAGGAAACTTTGCAATTCCTCAAATAACACTTTATTATGACCGGTTTCGTTCACTTGGTGACATCGTCAGGTGATAACAAGTGGAATTGAAAAGTTTCCTTTATCCTATACACCAAAGACCGCGGGTTCGAATCCCACCCATGGATGTTGTTGGATGGCATGGATGTTGTGTTTGTGCAGATGGGTTTTTCTATGAGATAAAGAGATGCGAAATGACCATAGCCGTAGAAGCACCCGATAAATAAAAATACTACTACTTCTTGTATCATTATAAAATATAAGAAATATTAGAAGTTTTAAATTAAAATATTACATGTATCTCCTAGATACGTAGATGTTACTCAGAGCAACTTATTTGAAAAACACTTTAATTAGAAATTCCTCTATCTAGCTCACCTGCTAAAATCTTTTTCATATACCACGATGTACCTTAATTATGTGTGTGTGTGTGTGTGTAATTAAAATTAATGTACTATTTTCCTTCGGCCTCTGTTTTTTTTTCCTTGATGTAAATCTGTTCCTTTTCTCAAGTAGTCCTGCTGCTATAGAACATAATACTTTTATTCTAAAAAATATATATATTTTTAAGCCTGGAAAAAATGCCATCTCCTCATCATTAAAATATTCGAATTCCACCGTACCACACCCGGAAATACGCAACCAGTACATCCAAGTGATCAGGATCCGGTGGGCGGGACATATCCAGAGCATGTCGGAGGCGCGGGTGACAAAAACATAGGAAAATATAGCGGGAGGGAGGCCAGTAGGAAAACCGAGGGAAAGACGAGAAGATAAATATGTAAGGGTGCAAAGAAATTACTAGGAATCAGGAACTGCAAAGAAAGATCAAGGGACCGAGTTGAATGGAGACGGAATTTTGACGAGACCAAAGATCAACTAGGAGTATTGAGCCTTTGTAGCGAGAGAGATCGAGATGTATAGTATTGTTGGAGTAAAAGAAAAGAAACCTGACTGATTTGTGAATCTCAAAAAATTTTTTTGTGTAGTACTTCGCAATTAATTTCAATGGATCGAACAAACATGGTGAGTTTCTTACTCTTTCGGAGGAGTTGGGCAAATAGCTTCAAAGGCACTATATGAAAATCAATTTCATCTCTTTATTTATGTTACAATCGCCCACAAACAGCACTAAGAGGCTACAATGATGAAACACACACATCCATGCCCTTAGTGGAGATTGAAAAATCCACCTGGTCCGGATTCAAACCCGCGACCTCCAGGTTGGCAGGACGTTACCCCGCTGCCAGTGAGTGCCACTTACTCGGTGCTAACAGATAAGTCGCATTGAAATAGTGGTAGTATAGCAGTAATAACATATAACTACATTGATGTCTACGTGTCATTGATTTTGTACATTGATGACTACGTGCCATTGATTTTTTCCATGTGTGTAGAATTCACTGTTTTGGCATTTTCTGAATCATGCTCTCTATAACTGGTGCAAATATTTTTCGTAACATTTTCCTTTCAATGATTTCTAGCTCTTCCATCATCATCTTGTTCAGTGTCAGGTATTCTGATGCACAAAGAGCTTCTGGACAAATTACTGTTGCTTTGTCTTGAGTTTTCCATTTATGGACATAGATTTCTGGTTGTAGATGTCTTTGGTTAGGTGATATGTCATTTTCATTTTGTTGACTCGTGATTTAATTGCTTATTTTTCTGAAATGTTATGTTATATTTCTTCTCCCAGGTATTTAAACTTCATGTTTTATAAATATGGCCATATTTTGTTTTCATTTTCTTAGGGGCTGTTTTGATGCTTGTTATGTATTTTGGTTTTCTCGAGATTTGAAGACTAATTTTCACAGCTTGTTCTTTCAGTCTTTCTGTCTGACACACACTACTAAATCCTTAATGAGAAAGTAAGTTGTTCCCATACAGTGATTTTTAAATTTCAATTATCATTCTCATCACTCCGAGATGTTTGTGTGTTTAAAATAATTGTCTACTTGAGAGCGCCGAGTTGTTTTTTTTGTCATTTTCCCACATTCAAGAGAAATCCACAGCCTTTTGGCAGTTAGCGAAGCATACTTGGATAAATGAACAGTAGATCTGATGAAACGGAACGACTCATAAATTTTCCGGTTTGCCAAATTTTAGGTAAACCATCACCATGCTTTTTGCATTCCATGCAAAAAAGCAATGAATCACCATGGTTTCTTAGCCACGAACTTTCCTCCTACTTCGATGTCCATCGTTTGTTTTCTTTTTTCCACTCTCCAGCTTTCCTTGGGTAAAATTAAAATCACCCAGTGTATTTCACCGCGGAGTATTTTGATCCCGAATATCTGAATGCTAAAATACATTTAGAAGTGGTAATAAGTGGTTTTCTTGGCATCACAAAAATATTCGTAAGAGATTTTTTTCGTTTAAGTAAAGATGTGAAAAAGTGGTACTTACCTTTTACAGAAAAGTATTCAATTTTCAGCAAAACGTATTGTGCAAAAATTGTGCGTCTAAAAAATGTCTATCGATTGGGGCTAACCGCATCAAAATAGGACAAATTTTTTATCTGCTAACACAAAACACATGAAAAATGGCTCTTTTCTACATTGTTCCTATAAAATGGAAAAATATATAGCCCATGCACCATATTCGTGCATTATAGGGCTCTGTTTGTGTAAAATTTGAATTTCCAGAAAAAATATTCTATAATTTTTTCATAAGTAATTTGTTAATAAAGTCTTGGATAAAAACTCCTTTTTTTACAATGTCAATTCTCGACATTAGGGCGGTCACACAACAAACTGTTTAGATGCACGCAATATCTTGAGAAAATTCCACAAAGTTACGCCTGAGACAATTTTTTTTTTTAACTTGGTGGGTAAGTTTTATTTGTTTGTTGTACCCGGGATGAGGAACTATCATCATACCATCATGATGTAGATGATAACTATCATGATGTAGTTACATGGAAACCCGCGAAGAAAAAATATTATTTTCTGGAAAATTGTAATTTTAAACTTCATTAAAATAAAATTCCACCATATCACGCCCAGTGCTTCACTGTTTCTCCAAGCACCTATTTAGTTGGGTATTTTGTTCGATGAGCAGACACTGTATACCTTTTTTACCTTTCTTACCAATACGCAGCTACTTTAGTTTCTCAGTGCGAAACAATAAATTTACCTATTACATACTGCAGATATTAGCACTGCAGATATGGCACTTCATATACATACTGGCTGACCTCGGAGGCGGCGGGATAACGTCCTCTTCTACTAACCTGGAGGTCACGAGTTCGAATCCCGACTAGGTGAGTTTTTCAAGCCCCGCCTAGGGCATGGATGTGTGTTTTGTTCTTGTTATTAAAAACTATTATAGTGCCCATTGGCCTATGAGTTCTGTTTGTAGGCGATTGAAAAATAAATAAATTGAATAAATAATTACAAGTAGTCAGGTCCAACGTAGATCATTGCATACAGTTTAGTCAACCAGAAAAAGGCAACATCTTGGCAAAATTGCCATCAGCAATTTCTCCTCAGAAACTTCAACGGCAAAAGAAATAAGACATCAAACCCAAACACCGAAGACACCAGAAAGCCTGGGCAAGTTCACTTGCCTCTCTCCAATGATTGGCGTGCCGGATGAGCCGGAACATTATTGAAAATTAATTAATTTATTTATTTTCATTTGCCCAGAAACAGCATTAATAGGCCAATTACAGTGGGCACTATAACATTTTCTAAATAACAAGGACGAAACACACATCCATATCCTGGGTGGAGATTGAAAAATTCACCTAGTCGGGATTCAAACCCGCGACCTCCGGGTTGGCAGACGAGGAAGTTTGCCCACCGCCACCGAGACCAGCCAAAGAAAGAAAATAATACCTTGAACGGGAGACTGTCTTCCACATTGGGGTCTTGGGAGCGCATCGTGGGGTTCCCTCGAAAGGGATGGGTTGGAGAAATGAAAATGAACAGCACTTGACGTCATTGACACCTTAAAAACGCCTAGGGAGAGCGGAACATCTGAGTCAATCCGAAGCCGGCACCGGACTTTGATGCAGTGGGGACATTTCGACGTCGACGGCGGCCAACTCTCATCTTAGGGCCACCGCGGCCGTCAATGGAGCGTGCAGGCGAGGGGCCGAGCGAGTTCGTTGAGTGCTTGTGGCGATTGAGAAGGGACGGCTGTCGCATGGGCGCCATCTGAAAGCAGCTCTCAATCGTCACGGTCGAATTAACCTCAAATTAGGTGTGGGCTCCCCTTGGGACGAGTAAGGCGGTGTGGGAGAGAGCTATGGGCCCTGGAGCCGTAGTATCCACTCAAGAGTGACAGAGACTCAGGAACCCTGGGGTGAGGGAAAGAAAGCAGATGAAAGAGGGCAAGAAAACACATGAAGGAGGGAAAGAAAGCACATGAAAGAGGGAAGGAAAACACTTGAAAGAAGGGAAAGAAAATACTTGAAGGAGGGAAAGAAAACATATAAAGGAGAGAAAGAAAACACATGAAAGAAGGGAAATAAAGCACATGAAAGAGGGAAAGAAAACACATGAAAGAAGGGAAAGAAAATACTTGAAGGAGGGAAAGAAAACATATGAAGGAGGGAAAGAAAACATATGAAGGAGAGAAAGAAAACACATGAAACAAGGAAATAAAACACATGAAAGAGGGAAAGAATACAGATGAAAGAGGGAAATAAATGTGAAAGGGAAATCGGAAAAGGGCTATGAAATGCCTCAGCCTCAGAAATGGGAACAGGCCAAAAGGGAGGGAGGAGGGAATGAAAAATGCCTCAGCTGTGCTGGGAATTGGTCTATCGTCGTGTCGCGTTGCAGGCTCAAGTAGATCATGTGTCACCGTCGTGTCGAGTTGCAGGCTCAAGTAGATCATGTGTCGCCGTAGTGTCTGTAGAGGGTGAGAGAAATTCACTGGGAAGTCTCAAGTGGTTCGCCATTTATATCAACTAGGCCGGGGGTGTGCACGGAACTTGTGGCAAGCTTGCCCAAAGTGGCACGCTGAGCAATTATTTTGGCACTCGGAGGGCTCTATGGGCAATCCCGCGGGAATTTATTATCACAGAGTCGAAATAACGACTGATTTGCAGACTTTGACGGTTTGTGTTTTTTTATTACTGTTTACTTGTGTCACCGATATATTTACTTTTCGTTTAATATAAATTATACTATTATTATAATTTCATGTTTTTTCACACCGTAGAAAAATTTAACCTATACTGATGCAGATTTTGTTTCGAATTTCATTCATCTCATTGTCATTTTTATGCACATTAATAAAATATTCGAGTAGTAGTAGTTTTGTTTATATGGTGCTTCGACGGCTTTGATCATTTCGAACCTCTTCAATTCATAGAAAAACCCATCTGGACAACCACAACACCCATGCCCTGGGCGAGATTCGAACCCGCGACCTTTGGGTTAGCGGCGAGGACGCTACCCACCAGGCAAACCCGGTCGGCATAAAATATTCAAATAAATAATAGTGATAAATTCAAAGTAAATGATTTTGATTAACATATAAAATAACTTTTCTTACGAAAACATCCCACGTCTATTGTGGACAAAAATAATAGATATCCTAATCGAAGGTTGGCAAGCGAGTCAAGAGTAACAGTCACTTTATAAACTTTGGCACATCTTCGCCGGAAAGTTCGCTATCCCTGATATGGGCAAAGATGGTGCCGATGACCTCCGCGGGCCCTGCTTGCAATGAGCAAGGTGGTGAGAGAGTGAGAGAACAAGGCGATTCGCATGGCCCCTGGCACCACAGCTCGCATAATCCTTTCGCGGTATTGCACAAGTTCAATTCACAATCCGCCACGTGGGCAAATGAAAATATAACGTAAGTGACCGACCTCACACCATGGAGAAAAATCAGATTTAGTTGAACCACTTCCCATTCCTACACTCACGAACGCACCTACAGGCAGACACACAGTCAACTAGAGCTGCTGGAGATTGCAAACATTTCTCCTGTATGTCAACGCGAATACTTTACTGCGTGCCTTTTCTTCCCATTCATCTACATCCAAGGGATGCCCTAACCACCCCTGCCACATGCCTTTGGGGAGTGTGGCTGGGGGTTGCTATTACACGCCAAGGATAAATTCTTTCATGCACACATGTATAAATGATTAGGAATAATCCAATTCCTTTATTGCAACATATTCAAAAGTAGGTTCATGTAGGATCAATGTTAACCATCGTTGGACGGTATAACAGACATTCAAGATAACATGGCTACGAAAGATCATCATTGCCCTTATCAAGACTGCGACCTTGTCTATTGTCCTCTGATTGTGCGGGAAAAAGACGTTGTGGTATTTTTGTTAACAGGATGCTTCGACGGTTACGGTCATTTCGCAACTCCTCAAGTCTTAGAAAAAACATATCTGGAAAAACACAACACCCAACCCCATGTATTAAAGCCAGCTTCTAAGTTACAAACTCGTACAAGACACAAGCGACGCTGTCTCTCCTATTGATTATCAAGAAAAAATACTATATTTTTAAAGAAATAAATGAAAAGTTATGTCTCATACTTTCTTTGATGTTTATCATCAATTAAAAATTCTTACTTTCAAAACCATTAAAACGTGTGAAATATTGCTTTATATATAAATAATTTACTTTTAAATAATGGCTGTTTTGGACGTTTCATCGATAATTTTACATTAACTTATTACTCAAATCGAACTTAGTACAGCTCAAATTAAAGTTCATTTAATTACCTATAAATTATATTCGCTCGTTATTCTCTAAAAATCTTATTTTGGCTTGTATCATAGATTTTAAAAAGCTGTCGTGGCCGACATTGGACGATCATAGGTCCAAAAAGACATTGACTCTCGAGTTGCAAACATGCTGGAGGATCTTCTTTCACCCTCCCCTACAACGTAAATCAGGTTCCATACATTCCTCATAAAAAGCCGAAAATATCGGGTTATTTCTGTTGCATAGACTAATAATGAAACAAAAAATTTCACCTTAAGTTCCATAAATGAATATGGTCCCTCACAATAAGCGCAACTGGAGTAAGCGCTGTATCTGATGCTAAAAAGGTTTAACCCCTAGGCTTGGGAATAAGTAGATCACTGTCTTGAAATGGAACTGTGGAAAATGTGTTCATGTATGTATGACTGCTTGCATATTACCCACCTTAGACCCTCTCCTAAATTTATTGCCCACCCATTCCATAAATGTTCGAACAGTCACACTTGAAAGTTATCTCAATCATATATTTCCAAGATCTTGGTGAGTCAAACAAAGAAAATTAATCCTGTCAAATATGAGACACAGCCCACTGAGGCAGGTGTCCTACTTGGCAGCAGGGGAGGCAAGGCTCATGCTTTCATCATGTCACGAAATCCTTGGAATCCTAACAACACTCCAGAGAAGATGACAACGAGGAGGGAAGGAATAATTTTGGTAGGGACATGGAATGTGACGAGAATGTTAACGTCAGGAAAGTTAGAGACTGTAAATTCGAGATGGAGAAAATAGGAAAAGATGTACTATGTTTGAGTGAGGTATGATGAAGTGATACTTATATATAGGAGATTAGCGAGTGATAGCTTTAGAATAATTTATAGCCAGGGGGGGAGGTGGAGGAGAGTCAGAATGGGGTAGCCATAATTCTGAGAGAAATTAGGAAGCAGGGTAGTTGACATTGAACAGGTTAGTGAGAGTAAATCATGGTAGAAGTGAAAGCTGATCAAACTAACTTCGTTTTAATTCAGGTATATATGCCAACAGGTGGTCATCAGGAGGAAGAAGTAGAGATGTATGAGCAGCTGGAAGAAATGATCAACAAGATACCCGGATGGAAACAATAGGTATAGAGGGCTGACTGGAATGCTCTCATGGGGAAAGGAAGAGATGGAAAAGTAGTAGGTGAACATGATTATGGGATAAGAAATTGCTTGCTTCCAGACTGCTTGCTCCTACCCACCTTGGACACACACCTAAATTTTTTGCCTGCCCATTCCATAAATGTTAGAACAGTTACACTTTCCCATGGTTTCAGAAAAGGGCACCTTTTTGCATGGCTGTTTATGAAAGTTCACGACCCTTGGGCGAATTCCACGAATGCATTGTCTCAGTGGATATTTTGGAAATTCTTTGTACCTCTGATTTTCCGTAGAATGGTGGTTATAAATGAAAGTGTTTACATGATCTCTGGCATCGAATATAATTAGAATTCATCCAGGAAAATATGTAAAGAGTTCATTTTGTAAATATATTTCTGCATGAAATATTTTGCCTTTTATCTGTTGTATCTCCACTACTCCAAATACCATATTACACAACTTCCAATTTTACTTGGATTTCTCAAGAATTTGATATCGAGGCATTTGGGCATTTTTATGGAGGCATAGCTTTGATGAAAAGATTCATTGATTGTTTCTCAAGTAGCTCATGTGTTAATAAATTTTACTTTTATATTATCTTATAAAGCATTATACAGCCATCTATGTTTCTGAACTCAATATATGAATTTTTATGACGGTCATAACAGAAGCATGCCAAGTTTACTTGGATATGTCATATTCTGTGGTGGCATTACAAGTACCATGCATAATATAAAATTTCAACTCATTGCTGTTGCTAAAACATTGGTTAGAGAGGTAGTATATTTACTGTTTAGGAAGATATTCCTCTGGTAAATAATAAGAAATGGAATGTTCCAGCAGTATTTTTTAATGTTTGTTTAATTCCCAAAAAGGTTGGATAAGTTCTACATTCAGAACTGGAAGGAGTTTTGAGGCATCGGATCCCTACCTCTGCCTTCTGTCCAGGGATGGCCTTCATCTCACTCCATATGGTGTACAGTGTTCAATAGGTAATTAGTTCTCTTTTTGCTTAATGATAAGGTCTCATTTTTTTGTTTACCAACCTATATCCTGTTCCCAGTCCAGTAGTATATGGACTGTATAGTTCCCAGACCAAAAGTTTATGGACAGATGCAACTGGAAATGTAGTTTGGAGAAAAAGGATACCTTTGTCTTTTCAGTCCTTCATTTGAAATGGATAAGTCAGTGGAAATGTTCCTATTTAAAATGGATGGTGACTTCATTTCAAATATTCCTAAATGTACTCTATTTTGGGCGGATTTCATTCTCCCAATTCACAATGGGAGACCAAGAATTATTACTCTTTTTACCATTGTTGGTGAAATTTAAATTTTGAATAAATTATTTTTACTATCTACATTTTTTCACTGCTTCTATGAGTTTGTTTGATCTTTGGTACATGTGATCCAATTGCTATGAGGGAATCCATATTTTTTTTCCTTTACCTCCTCCCTTGGTGCCAGGGAGTGAATATGGTAGTTACAATATTGTAATGCTTTCAAATTGGTTTCTCTCTTAGATGATAGCATGTTTAATATTTAATATTTTTTAATTTAACTTAAATAAATAGATAAATATTTGATTTGAAAAATTTTCTTCTTTCCAGCTCTTAAAAACACCGGATTAAACCAGATCTCTTGTATAACACATACTTTAGTGTGAAGTTTTCTTTGGTCAGCGTAAACAACATGCTATTGCTTCTTAAAATTATGAGTATTGCTCAGCAGTTCTTCAGTAGCTTTGTATATGAAACAAATTAATACAAAGCAATAATAAAAAGTCCATTTTATTCATCCATAAGAGATACTACAGAAATTGCTGCCAACACCAATTTGGCATTTAGCAAAGCACTGTCCATAACCCATATTCTTTACCGAGCCAGAAAAGTAAAGAATAATGATAACTAATAATACATCACCAAAGACCACTTGGTCAGCTTTGCAGGTAACTTAGTCCTCCTGTCAACCAGAGTTTAAACAGATAGACTTAAAGACCAAGCTGTGAAAATTAGTCTTCAAATCTTGAGAAAACCAAATACATAACAAGCAGCAAAACAGCCCCTAAGAAAATGAAAACAAAATATGGCCATACTTATAAAACGAAGTATAAATACCTGGGAGAAGAAATATAACAAAATTTCAGAAAAAGAAGCAAATCACGAGTCAACAAAATGAAAATGACATACCACGTAACCAAGACATCTACAACAAAAAATCTATATCTATAAATGGAAAACTCAAGACAGAAAGCAACAGTAATTTGTCCAGAACCTCTTTGTGCATCAGAATACCTGACAATGAACAAGATGATGGAAGAGCTATATAAATCATTGAAAGGAAAATATTTGGACCAGTTATAGGGTGCATGATACAGAAAATGCCAAAATATTGAACTCTACAAACATTGAAAAAAATCAATGACACAATTACAAAAAGAATAGTATTCTATGGATACCTTCTGAGAATTACTCCTAACAAACTCACAGGAAGACTTCATCCACCTCAGAGAAAATGCAACTTCAGTATAGGCCATCAGCTCATTCATCTCAAAAATACCAGCACCAAAATAAATTCTATAAGATGATCAAGGATAAGGAACAATTAACTGATGCACTTGCTATAATTTATTTATTTTTTTAGGGGTACACATTGCAAGTCATCTGTAAGCCATGTGGCAATGACATGACTATGGCCCATGTTCAACAATTAATAAGAAAATATTGTACAAAAAGACCCCTTATATGTTTAAGAAAAACATTTATAGAACAATTAACATCTACAAAAAATAAAACAACATCTACAGTATTGAATGATTAATCAAATACTTCTTGCATTTTCTCTTAAAAGTTTGTAGAGATTTCGGAAAGGGCTTAAAAAGTTCCTCAGGTAACTTGTTCCACTCTTCAATACCTCTGTATAGGAATGAAAACTTGGCAGTGTTTGTTTTTTGGACCCTGCACCTTATCTCGTGATTATGGTCACTTTTGCCAAGATAGTGGATTCTCTAGTTCTCGTTTTAGCTCTTTCCATCCTTTTTCTCCATTGGTGATTTTGAATATTTCACATAACATTTTCAGTTTCCTTCTGCTCTCTAAACTCTGCCATTTTAGAGATTTAACATTTCCATTATGCTGTCCTTCCTATTATGCCTCCCTAACACATACCTGGCAGCTATCCATTGCACTTTTTCCACTTTTTTATGTCTATAATGTTTATAATGACTTAATCATCACAGCAGTTATGAGGTTGAAGTGCTATGGTAGCATGTGCATCCAGGAAATGAAATGTCCTTAAACCAAATAGAAAAGAGGCTACGTATTTTTATCACAAAAGCATCCAAAATTACATACATCACGAAAATGAGCAAAAATGCAATGGATAAATTAATATATATAGTCAACTACATAATAAGATGTTCTATTTTAGATGAAACATATTTCACATGAATGTTAAGAAGTTCAGTTACATGTTTCTGATATGCCATATTGGTGTCAGTGCCACAAAGCAGGAATTACAATTTTTCTTAACATGAAGTCCTTTGCCATCAATTTTCCATAGTATTTTACTTTGTCCTCCAAGAGACTTAGCAGAAATAAATAATAGTTAGGCACTTCCAGGTGCCACATGCTACCACACATTATGAAACAGTTGCAACTGATGACATTGCATTTACACTATTAATATAACAATATCTGAATCTGTTTATTCTGCTCATACACAGAATCTGAATGGCCATCTGCTGACCTAATTGATGATTCTGATGTAAATATTTCATCCACTGTAAGCCAAATCTTCAATGGAGTGGAAGATTTTATAGGAGGGAGACAGGCATCAATTAGGCTCGGTTTCCACCCACAAACATCTGCTTCACTTTTATCCCTCTACTTCTACTGAGTTTATTTGAGCCTGGGTCCTCCATCTGTGATGAGGGAATTTGTATTGTCTTCCTCCTCTCTTGATGTCAGAGGACATTCCTTGAACTGAAATAAAAATTATATTTAATAGCGTATAATAGTATTGAAAATCATTATTCACAATCATACATTCCATTTACTTGTTAAATTCTAACAATTGACTAACAATTTGCAGCTCACTAAGAACAACTCCATTACACCATAACAGAAGAGAGGTTCAATAATATACTGTCACATTTCATTCACAAATCCAAACTTCAAATAGTTCAAAAATAAATTTGTTTTGTATGCTTTCCAACTTATGGGATTGACTTTAGTACTAAGGATTCCTAATAAAGGAAGAATACTCCATGAGAAACCTAACCAATGATATATACAGCAAGCTAAGGCAAAATACATCTTTAAAATCTTTACAAGTCCAACTTGAAAAACCCAACAATTTAATCTGTAAATTCAATATGCTCTATATGAATATCAAATCAGTTTTTTCAAATATAACCCTCAGATCAGACTAACAAAATTCTTTCAAGGATAGTTCCATGTAATAGATAATCATGGAAGATGGGAATTAAATTTTCATAAGCGACTACAATTCATTTCTTTATGTAGTCATTTATACTTCTATAGGCTTTCTAGGGAGATATTATGGAGACATGACAAAAAGTCACCAATGGAGGGAGAGTTGTTGGAAAGCTTAAATTTGATATCTACATTCTGATAAGGTTGGGAATTACGCAGCATGTTTACATTAAAATCACCAAAGCTGAGTAAATGATGGAGATTATTTCTTATTACAAACTGTAAGGCATCATTAAGTTAACTCAGAGAAATTAAAATCATGATAAATAAGCATAGGCTACCTTGTTGAGGGCTGGTGGGACTGAAGAAGTGAGCCCTCAGAATTTTAAACCTCAATGTAGGAGCATGACCAATAGGAGCAGAGTTGGCTGAGCTGATGGTAAGAAGAAAAATTGCAGTGTTATGTATCCAGAAAACGAGGTAGAAGAGAAATTAGGTGAAAGAACGGAGTTGAGGAGGAATTGTCAAGGGCTTTTAAGGATGCTGTATTAGCAAGAATTGAACAGTCAGACGGCCGAGGAGTGGTGGAGGGAAAACAGTAGGGTAATACTGGAAGCAGGAGAGGAAATACCTATGACATCTGGAAAGGGCCAACTAGGGGACAAGGAATCATGGTGGTGGAATAATGAGGTTAAGCTGAAAGTTAAGAAAATATGCCAAAAAGTATTATGTTATATCACTCTGTGCAGAGGAGAGGCAAGAATATAAGAGAAATAGTTGTGGAAAATGCTAAAGAGAGCTGAAGATTAACTATATCAAAGTTGGAGACACCATAAGTTCAGCAGAGGCTATTCAGTGTTGTCAAGGCAAGATAAGGCCTCAAAATACTTCACATTTGTATGACAAGTATAAAGATGAAAAGGTCCTTAAAAGGAGGTGGGCATCACTCAGAGGTGGCATGACTAATTTAAAGTGTTGCTGAATCAGGGACATCTAAGGAAGGAGAGGGAGCAGATCACCAAATAAAAATTTAACACCAGGAGTCAGTAGAAGTGAAGTGCAAGGCCTTAAATAGGATGAAGAGTTGAAAGGCAGTAGGACCAGATGGGGTGCCTGTAGAGGCTTGGAAGTCACTAGGGGATGATGGGCTAGACTTGATAGGGGATTTAATTAGAAAGGTGTATATTGAGGAAAGAATACCTGTGGCTTAGTGAGTGGTGGTACTCTTTAAAGGATAAGGTGACATCCAGGACTTCTAGTACTGTAGAGGGATCAAGTTAATACCACAAAGATTATTAGATGGAGAATTATGAATAAGAGGATTAGGGAAGATACGAAACACTGAAAAAAATCAGTTTGGCCTGATGCCAGGCAGGGGAATGACAGATGCACTATTTATTTTAAGGTATCTGATGGAGAAGTTTGGTGATAAGAATAGAGATTATCACTTAATGCTTATAGATTTAGAAAAGGTACATGACAGTATGTCAAGAGAAGATATATGGAGAAATTTGAGAGACCGGGAGTGCCACAGAAGTATGTTACACTGGTGATGGATATGTATGAGAAGCATTCTCCAAGATAAGAACTTGTGTTGTCTGACAGAAAAGATTCCAGTGTCAGTTGGGCTACAACAGGGGTCTGCTTTAAGCCCTTACCTGTTTGACTTTGTGATGTAAGTGCTGAGGGAAAAGGTAAAATATTGTATTTTTGTCTGCAAGTTTTCCAGATGATATTGACTAAGGTGAACAAAGCAGAGACAAAGCAGAAGTGGCACTGGAAAAATGGAGAGAGAGAGAGAGAGTAGATGATGGGGGCTCAAGATTAGCAGAGAGAAGACAATATCTGTGGTTTGGTGGAGAGGGGAGAGCTGGAGAGATGATGTTACAGGGTAAGAGTTTGCAGAGAGTGAAGGAGTTCAGATACCTTGGCTCAAATATCACAGAAAGTGGAGGACTGGAAAGGGAAGTAAACCATAAAATCCAAGGAGGATGGATAAATTGGGAAAGTGTCTGGTGTGTTGTGTGATAGAAGGATAAAGAAAAGGACAAAGGGGAAGGTTTTCAAGGCAGTAGTGAGACCTGCAATGATTTAAAGCAGTGGGACGTGCCCTTTGAGGAAGGAACTGGAGAAGAAATTGGATGTGACATGGATGAGAATACTGAGATGGCCAACAGTAAAGACAAAGGACATAAGGAATGATGAAATCTTTGGGATGGCTGGAATTGTGAGGGCATCTAAGAAGTCTAAGAAAAGATGCCTTAAATGGTTTGTAAATGTGATAAAGAGAGGAGAGTCAAGTGTTAAGGAAAATGCTGCATCTTCAGGTGGGGGGCAGAAGACAGGAAAACCAAAGAAAAGGTTGAAAGAGTTATTGAGTGCTTGAGGGAGGAAGGACTGAACAATATAGGGAGCAGGAAGGAGTGGAAAGAAAAAAGAAATGACAGCAACCCCTGAAGGTAGGGAAAAAAGTGAAGAAGAATCTTTTGTCTTTTTATGTCTAATAGCCAAAGCTAGGCAAGATGCCCCAAGTTCCCCTCAATTCAGTGTGAGGCCACTTCCATAAATATATCTAGAAATAATTAATCAGCCTTCCCAACCAATTCAGCTGTATGCAATTTTAGTACGAAGGTCCACGAAGCACAGCAGCTGGGCTCTGGATGGTTGGTGGTGTGTTGCATCACTGGCTGCAGTGGCTGGCATTGGGGTGATGCGAGGGAGCTAGGTGCTTGCCTGCTTCATCACCGATGCCCCGGGTGCAGCCAACTGCTGGAGACTCCATTACTCTCACTGTCCAGGTGGCCAACTGCTGTTGAGTATGCCCTGGCTTCGGCGCTGAGGCTGGGGGCACAGGGGGCGACAGGAAATGTAGGCTCTGTAGTGGGATGCTGGGTGGAATACCTGTGAATGTTTAATACAATTTTAGTATAGGAACAAGATTTTTGATAGGAATTCTGAATTACCAGTAAGAAATTTAAACACTATTTATTAAATATTCATACTTTATTTTAATTTTCGTGTAGAAATGGTGAAAATGTAGATTTTTGCAAGTATGCATGTGACAACCCCTCCCCATGGACTATGACCTTGATGTGGTGGAAGTGCTTGTTTGTTCCAATCACCCTTCGAGCTTCACTGGCATACTTGGCAGCAGGGGAGGCAAGGCTCATGCCATCATGATGTTACGAAATCCTTGGAATACTAACACCACTCCAGAGAAGATGACAACAGGGAGGGAAGAAATGATTTTGGGAGGGACATTGAATGTGACGAGAATGTTAACATCAGGAAATTTAGAGAATGTAAATAAAAATTCGAGATGGAGAAAGTTGGAATAGAGGTACAATGGTTGAGTAAGGTAAGATGAAGGGATACATGAGATTAGCAAGTGATAGCTATAGAATAATTTATAGCTAGAGGAGGGAAAGGGGGGTGTAGGAAAGTCAGAATAGGATAGCCAAAATTATGAGAGAAATTAGGAAGCAGGATAGTTGACAAACAGGTTAGTGAGTAAATCATGGTAGAAGTAAAAGCTGATCAAACTAACTTCGCTTTAATTCAGGTGGTCATCAGGAGGAAGAAGTAGATGACATTTATGAGCAGCTGGAAGAAACTATCAACAAGATATCTGGATAGAACCATTTGGTATAGATGGCTGACTGGAATGTTGTCATGGAGGAAGGAAGAGAAAATAATTAGGTGAACATGATTATGGGATAAGAAATAACCACAGAGATTAATTTATAGAGTTTTGTAGAAGGAAGTGTTTGTTTCAGGACTAGGGATAAATCTATATTGACTTTCAATTACAAATCTACTTACCAAAGGCCTAATTCTTTCTACAACAAGACTTTCAGGTTTTTATCAATATTCTTTAAATTACAATTAGACAATAATTACATTTATCACTTTTGTCATCAGTTTTATGGATAGGAACTTATGGCCAGTCTCCAGCATATGAAGTTGGAACAGTCAGGATAAATACCACCCCTAAGTGATCTATTAAAAATTATATACAAGAGATAAGTAAGGGTATACAACTATTATTAAAAAAAGCTGGAATATCATCAGGGGCAGACCCTTGGTAGAATCCAAGCTAGTTATTTTTTTAAGGATTTCTTTAGTTGATAGATGTATAGCACTCAGATGTTCTGTCTCACAAAAATTGAAATATATTGAGTAGAGTATTTACTTAATTTTGTGAGAAAAGGTTTCAAAAGGTCAACTATATCCCAATAATTGTCTGTATTTCCAAGTAAAACTTCCTATTAGGTAGTTTGTCTGTTTTTTATCTGACCATAATGTCTTCATTTTGTGGGTGATTACTTCTTGAACAATTAAAAAATAATCAGAGTAGCATGAAAAAGTGCATTGTTTGCATTAACTTCTCACTTTAGCAAAATTCCTATAATCTCGAGTAAAATATTTAGTAAATTATAATGCTTGTTTTTGTTCAGGTGATTATGAAGCCCATTTTAATCATACCTCAGTAGTGAAAAATTAAGCGATGCAATATCCTTAGTGAGAAGCATTTTGCAGGTGATTGCAGGATGATGGTGCTCACATTTTAGCAATGGAAAATTGTTCCTTAGAAACAGTTATCACATTCGTCTGGGTAAATGTAGGGTCTAAAGGCTTACTGTATTGTTGTAAATGATTTTTCTATGTTCCAAATGAGGGTAAGGTAGAGATTCAATCAGAAACCTGGCAGTTAGTGCTAAAAAAATCACTTACGGGATTCAGGAAACCCAGGATAATATTTGAGGTAGATTAAAATCTCTTGTAGGAATTACGTCAGTTAACTTATTTTTCCCAAAACATTCATTTCCCTACCAGTCTACTTTGTGTAATGCATTAAGTTTAGTGGCTGTGGGTATGACTAGTTCAGTCTCCCTATTACACAAGATAGACAAATATTAAGAACCAGGTACTTTAAACATATACTGTGCATCTAATGACTTTTGTTTTAACTTATGCATTGACCTATTGATTTTTATGCAAAATTATAACTTTTCTACCATAAACCACCTGCTTTTTCAGCATTATGTTTAATTACACTTGACCAAGAATATTAATTTTATTTTCAGATTTTATCTAATAGTTTACAATTTTTGGTCATCAATACACAACCAAGGATCTGTGAGTAATGAATTTGGAGAAATTCTCCTTTAAGAAGTGAAACGATGAGGCTGTGGAACTCAAGAGATCATGTTTCTTGGCCATTAGTTAGGTGTTATTTTAATGTGAGTGCATTTAATTTAAAAACTACCTCATGAGGCATAAAAAAAACTTTACAACAGGTGATCCTGACTATCTGCTGGAGCCATGGCTCATGGCTGCAGTCTCAATGCAAGAAAAGGGTCTCCTGTGGAGAGATGCAGTCCACAGTGCATTGCGAAACTAGGAGCTGTGTAGAGAGGGCGTTTGGAGTGCTAAGAAATACTTACAGATGCCTTCATAAACACCAAGTCCTCCACTTACTTAGCCAGCATACAGATTGAGAGATGGTAGAGGATGGCCCGGAGAGGACCAGGAGGAGGATCAGAAGCAGCAGCTGGTTAAAGAGGGTCATCTGCGAGGATGACAGGCAGAGGGAGTCCTTAAAAATAAGAGATTTCCATATCAGGAATTTTGAGGTTTAAATTCCAGGCGGGTAGAAATCCCTTTTGTATTTTTTAATTAACTGCTTTACAAGAAAAGCAAAGAATTTCACTTTTCCCAGCCTATTAATCTAGTCACTGAGTGGCTTCATCAAAATAATAATGACATATTTTATAGATGTGATAATTAACTTTTGTACCTTAAGACTCTCCATAATAAGCCTCAGCCCCACACAATGTTGTTGACTGCTGGAGAACTTGGGTTATATTTCTTGACTGTAAGAAAAGAAAATAATTATCACATTACTGTAATTGTACATGTTACTGCATGCACAAGATTTGTTTTAATTTATAATGTTTATGAATTAACATAATTGACTTAATTATACTTATGTATCTTTAATGAGGTAGATACATTCTTTGTATTGCAAATGTTACAGGTCTCAAATAAGAAATGTGAGCAATAAGCAGACATTGAAAGATTTATGCCTGTATACTATGTTGGAATGTGGTCTGCTGTTATACTCCTGAGTGTTTTCAGTCCATTTGGTGTGCACAGTAAATGATTAGGTGGAGGTGGAGATTTAGAAAAATCACAGGTCAAAAATAAAAAAAAAATGACAAGAGGAGGTAGAATGGTATGTAAGTAGGTGGTATAAGACGTGGTAAAAAAAGTAGGGTGTGTGTTAAAAGGTGTGATTGACCAAGAAAATATGTTATGACTAGGGGGAATTGAAATGGGAGATATTTTCAACTGTCTAAGGTTTTTGCATTTGTCCTTGCTTAAGTACAGTAAGAGCATTGGGTATTTTATGCAGCTACGTTAATTTTAAATGTACATGTTTGTGAATTAAAATTTCATAGAAGTTCAGGGAGTGGTTGACTAAGTTCCTTGGTGAAGTGGAGAGATGGGTGTAAGGAATTGATTAAACAAACAAACTATCACCCTCTCTTTACCACCCCCCAATCACCTTCCCTCCACAACACTAAAGAAATGTAAGTAAGTCTTTCCTTCCCCTTTTTATCAGCATTGGGCATCTTTTTTTTCCAGCCATTTGGGCACAGTTTCATGAACATTTGGAAAATCTGAATATGAATGGCATTGTCCAACCTGATCTCACTTGACTGGTAAAA
>WURS02097335.1:0-23678 GCA_011762765.2 Rhinocypha anisoptera | reverse complement strand
TTTTTCTGTGGAAAAGTGCTGTTTTTATTCTCATTATGAATCTCTTCCACCACATCACGCCTGATTCGGTGAATATTATAGGTTTATTAATGAAATGTCAGATTTTATGAGCCCGGGGAAGAAGGAGGTGCAGAAGATGGTTCTGCTCCTGTGAGGATGTGGTGTATATTGCGAGGTGGAAGGGATGATTTTTGTTTATTAAGGAGTTTATTGGGGTAGCCCCAGTATTTAAAGGCACAGGGCATATATATATATATATCACTTCACTTTCTGTGTTCATATCTTCTCCTATACATCCAAATACTATGTATGTATTGAATTTCTGACAATTACAGCCTCCTCACCATCTCTATATAATTCTTTCATTCCATTTATGTGAACTTTATTTAAAGCTGTTTCTTTCATTGCAGTCCATAATTTATTTGAAGTAAGAGTCAAAGGTTTACTCTGGTTTATAAATATGATTTGGAATTCTCTACCTTTTAATAACTTCATCTCCATTAGCATTTATCTTGCACATCAGCATCCTATTTCTGGGAGTTGTAGATATCCAGCTATATATATAACTATTTACTAGTAACTATTTAGAAAATCATAATTTTAATAATTGGTATTAATGAAATATGTGTCAATTTTCAGTAATCCTGGAGAAAAAGAAGAAGTACTGAAGAAGTTGGCTCAAAGCCATTTGCGATCTTTGGAGGTGACATTTGGTCAAATGATGGAACTCATGAGTGGTTGCCATGAACTGGCTGAAATGCAAGGCTCTCAAGGAACCCGTGACTCTCGAAGATTAGCATCCCCTGGGGCTTCCTTAAGCCCTCAAGATGATATGACAAGAAGCATAGGTGGTGTTAGTGCACTAACATTGTTTCAAGGCATTATGCCAGGTGAGTGATGGAACTAGTGGAGGGAACTGAATATAATCATAAATAAGTTATTTGAAAGCCAGTTGTCATTCTACAAGCATCAGAGACTCTTTACTAGTAGGATCTTAAATACTAAAAGTCACAATTAATGGACTTAATTATTAAACTATTAA
The DNA here is from genome assembly GCA_011762765.2 of Rhinocypha anisoptera. Classification (NCBI taxonomy): domain Eukaryota; kingdom Metazoa; phylum Arthropoda; class Insecta; order Odonata; family Chlorocyphidae; genus Rhinocypha; species Rhinocypha anisoptera. Next base: position 22,636 of record WURS02097335.1, on the reverse strand, counting down.
TTGTTGCAAATAACAATTTATAAAATAATACACATTTTCATGTTACTTATCAATAACAAGAATTTCTTCTGAAATATATCTATTTTTATTTTTTAGGTACAAAGTGGTGTGGAACTGGAGATTTAGCAGAGACATATTATGACCTTGGACCTGATGTAGATTTGGATATTTGTTGCAGAACTCATGACCTTTGTCCTGTAAAAATAAGAGCTTTCACGTCACGCTTCAATCTCACCAATTACTCCATCTATTCTAAGTAAGAAAATTTTAATTCATCATTCATTATTGAATTATTTATAGGTTACTAATTTATTTTAATACTTTCATTTTCCAAACTGCCAGTGCAAATAACTATAATTTTTATAAGTACATATAAAGATTAAAAAAAAATGACCTGATAAATCATCAAGAAATATATGCTGTCTTGTAATCAAAATGATGGAATTATGACTGTCTCAAGTTTTGGTATGACACTCAGAATGACTATTGAAATAAAATAACTTTTCAGTTTATTTCAATTGTAATACAGGATCAAGTATGAAAAATGAGGCCTGAAATATTTATTTTTTTATTAAATTTATTTAAGGTGGCCACCACGCATGTGCATTGATATACTTTAATCAGTTTGAAAGTAAAATAATCTTTAAATTCAATTGCAGGTCTCACTGTCAGTGTGATGAAATGTTCTACAAATGTCTTAAAAAACTTGGAAATCAGAACTCCATGATAATTGGAAACTTCTATTTCAATTTGTTACGTGTTCCATGCATAGATCAAGCCAAAGAAAAAACCAACAATAAACCCACCATTCAAATGCAATTCATAAATAACTGGCATACATTCTAATATACATCTATACCTGTGACTGCTGTATAAACTGGCAAGCTGTATTCTACATCTGGGATATTAGCTGAGGAATGGTGGAGTACTTTGTGAAATAACTTAGATTGATTAGTTTGTTGATATTTCCGTACATATTATGGTCACCCTTTATGGCACATGAGTTGATAAATGAACTTCCAGATGACCATACTCAAGTAAAAAGTTATATTGGAAAAAAAATACATACCACCAAGGACACCATATGGTTTTGAGTAACAAAAGAAGGATTAACATAGTTATGACATCTTGTGATGAATATACAGTATTGTCTCCTTATTTCATTGTTTGAGCAAAAAGTACAGCACTGACTTTGGTGCTCATTGCTTTGCAGAATAAGCAGCATCAAATAAATGTCTTTAGTATATATTAGTAGCTACAAGTGTAAAGCCATGTTCAATGCATGGTTACTGAAATAATAATATGTAATGATGATAAGTGTAGTCAAAGGTAGGTTTCTGATGAAATTAGTTACTACATACTAAAAATTGTCAGAGATTTCTGAGGGCCTATGAGATCTGAGCAGTCTCTTTAAATTTAACTGTGAAATTACTCCACTTTTAAGTCTTATATATTTTCTGCCTTCCTTCATGATACCTGACATTTTCCTACCTCTGCCTTGCTTTCCCATTAGGTAACCTTGTAACAATCTCTTCAACTTCCCATCACCTCTAAACACTTCTCCCACCTTTTTCATATTTCATCCAATAACTTTCTATTCCCCTGCCATGACCAGCATCTTCTAATGTCTTCCTTTCAGCTCACCTTACCTTATCTACACTTCAAATGCCCCCATTCTATGCCCATCCTTCTTCCTCAATGACCAGGCCTCCATATGTGATATAATGCTCCATTCCACATCAGGACTTCCTCTATTCATGTGTGTCCGTATCTTGTCATGGATTCCTTCTAAAGTCAATGCTTCATTCACTTCTGTAACTCCTTTCACACATTTTAAATATTAGAAGCACACATTTTGCTTGCTTGAATAATATTTCCCCTCAAGCTAATATCAATCAATATGTAATTATATGAAAATCCTATCTTATGTCAGTTACCTTCATTTAAAAAATCATGTTTATATAGATGCCTCAGTTTTTTAGGTTCTTTGACTTTTTTTGCAAATGATAAAAATATTTACAAGTATCTTCATAAAAAATGTTAGCCATACTTCAAACAAATCATGTCAGTGGCTATACGTTCCTAGGGCTACAATTCAACAAGTTAATTCCTCACTAACCTAACTAAGATTGGAAATAATGCAAAATTCCCTACATCTAGGTGACCCAAGAGTCAAGCAAAGGTCTGGAAAATCCTTCTGATTCTACCCAAGTTAAATGTTTACAAAATACCTCTCTTTTCACTTCAAAGAAATTGTAAGTAGGTAAGATGCCTTGCTATTTGATGATATGTTTCATAGTATATGTAAATATTTTTTCGTAAGGTTTAATGATTAATTTTAAAGATATTCCTCATTCGGAGTATATATATATGGAAGCCTAGTCAGTCAAGTATTCCGAAACTGACAAGTGGATCCTGAGATTAAATCAGAATGATTTCTTGTAAAAAGCATTTGCTAAACTGGGATTGTGCAATCTGCATGGATTCCAAATTTCTCCAGGAAATGGTGGATAACAGTGAAAGTATATTTCACATGTTTTATCAGTGAGTTGACTAAGACAATTGCTCAGTATGCACAAGGATAGTTTTATACGTATTACCTTTTGAACACAAGTTTCAGGTGGGAAGTCAATTTTTGTTATTATACAAGTTTATTTAAACTTCCTTTGTTATGTGTAGATATTTAAAATCAAGCCTGTCTTGAGTATCCATATTTTTGTCTTTATTTATATTTTCTACATGTTATCAATAAAAGAATGTTTTTATTATTTCTTTTTCATATGAATTCCTTAGCAAAATTAATATGCCTTTCATGTATAAAAATATAATAATATTTATTTCTCATTACAAATCTGTTACAGCCGATATCATAACAAAGTTCACTGTGGAGGCTGTCACTTGGTGGAACCCCATGATAGAGTGATGGTTTTTTAATAAGTATTATATATCCACAAAAGATACAACCTCGCCATTTCGTCATTGCTTTTCCAACATACATCACCAGATGATGGTGATCATCGCCGAAACCGGTCGTGTTTTTGTATCTTTTGTGAAAATATAATAGCTATTTAAAAAACCATCACGCTATCAAAACAGTTCCTAATCCAATTCTTTTAGAATAAAGCTCTAAGGATGAATTCACTGTAAGTGTTAAATCAGTCCATGGACTCTGACTAACTTGAAGGAATCCATTTCTCCAAAGAGCATATGGTTTCAATAGTTGCATTGTGAACCAAAGTGTCTCCTTCCATAAATGTAAGGGGAGACAAGGTAGTGTTTTTATTAAATTATTCATAACAGGACACATTACATCTGATATCCTTTCAAATTTTAACCTTCCTTTCTCTGAGCTACAAATATTTCCAAAAGTCCTTATAATAAATGTCAGAACTTGAATAGAAAATTCTTTACTGGTACATTTGGGATTTTCTTCAGTGGCCATCAGTAGACTTTCATCAAGAAGAAGTGCAATCTTGTTTAATAAATCTGATTCAAGAAAAACCACTTCAGATGATTCTGAGCAAGACAAAACAAAGAATAGATACATAAGCCTTGCCAAAAAAATTGAATCAGATCTATCCAGTAATGGAAGAGCCGCAGATGCCAGAGCTTCTATTTCTGTTGATCTAAGGAAATAAAATCATGAATTACACCAAGTGAGTGGATAACTGATTTTATGAAAATACAACCAATTACTTAATTATAATACTGATACTTATTGCAAACGTACTTAAGATGGTTTGGGAGAGCAGCAGTGACACAATGAGCGGCAGCATACAAAACAGCTTCAATAACCCTGATTTCTTGAACCTTAGTTCTGGAATTTTCTTGCAAAGAAGCATAAGCATGAAGTGTTGGATGATACCTATGCATGACTGCAATTATCTGAGGACATACACCCTGAACTTCCAAAACTTTGTATGCTGAAATTCCACATCCTGATAGACTCCCAACAGCCCACAGGGTAGCTTCCTGTAACAAAAGGTTGGTGAAATAAATTCTAAGGTTACAATTAAACCAGTCTTTAACTCTAATTTTAACAGTGGGCTTAGAGAGAAAAAAACAAGTACAAAATATGGATTTGGTGGTTGAACTACAGGATCAGTGACATTATGTCATTAATGCCTGCTGTGACCATATGAACACAGTAAGCAGCTACTATATATTCACAATACAATTATGTATGACAGTGCCACTTCAGGCTTTACATTGTTTGTAAAGTATCACTGGAGGCTTGGTCAACTGGTTCACAGCTTGTACCTTCGCATTTATTCACGGTTGGTGTGGCAAGGAAGTCTTTCTAAGTGCATTGAATAAGTCATCATACTGATTTCTGACTTATGAGGTACCTTTATACTTTATTCTTTTTGTGTATAAATGAATATTACTTAGTTACTCCAATATTAAAATGAATTTATAATGGCCAAATAATATATATTAGTAGTAACCACTGATTTAAAATTTTCACGAGCATGATTTACCTCACTTGACCATGCTAGTTTCTAATGTAGTCAATCAGTTTATATGGGCGAATGGCTGTTGCCTCATCCTTTCCACAACAATTAGAAAAAACCATTCTAAATTTGATTTGTTTTCCCATTTTTATAATTTTGTACTTTTGATTATTTAACTACTTATTTTTTTATTATCAGGCATAACTATGTGGAAATCCATTTCTGAGAAAAGGAATAATGTACTCCGTATTTTTCCACTTGATTTTTTCTGGTACAACTAGTTTCAACGCTACGGCGTCATCATCAGGTTAACTACTTATTGTTTATTGTGTGTATTGTTTGCATAATTTAGACTAGTCACCACAAACTCGTGATATATTGGAGAATGACAATGTTGATGAAATTTATGGGAAGCATAAAGATTTAAAAAATTTTACTGGTAAAGATTCACCTATGAAGATGATTGAGATTTTATTCATAAGTATGTCTGGTCTACAGGGCCCATAGGCAGTCTTACTGTCCACTACATTAACATTAAGAAATACCTCTGATCAGAAGCTCAACACAGTAAGTAGTAAGCCTGTGTTCAAGATGTAGAGAAGGAAGGCAATTGCATGTATGAAGTGGAATACATTAGGATTTAAGAGAGCTTTTTATTTTTTCTGATACCAATTATGAAAATGAAAGGAATTGCAGCACAATAGAAATTTTACGATAATATCATGATTTCCTCTGCGGTGAATCAAACAAATACGCTCTTATCAAATATCTTTCCTTATGAAAATAACTAGAGACAAAATGAAAGTGTTCATTGCTATCATGCTAATGTCTGGATACAATAGTGTTCCTACTAAGAGATCCTACTGGGAATCAAATAGATATGTTCACAATAACCTAGTGAGGAATGCTATGAGTAGGGATGCCTTTCTTGAAAAATGCCATTTTCTTAACTGTATGGATATTAGCCAAAAGATAAAATAATGGAAATTAGAAAATTGAAGCCTCATTAGATATGTTTCAGGAGAAATTTGTCTATTCTCAAAACTGAGCAACACCAAAGAGAGTGAATGGCACCATACTTTGGCAGGCATGGATGCATACAATTCATCCACAAGAAACCAATTAGTTTTGGTTACAAACTTCTGTGAATGAATACACTTACAGGATACCTTTTATCATATGATCTTAACCAGGGAAACACCCACAAACTACACACGGGATATGACACTGACTTTGGCGAAGTTACCACTTTTATGCTCATGATGCTGGAAGCTTCATGGAAAAATCCAACAATTACCATTTACTTCCCAGTGCTTTGCCACGTTTTATTCCAAAATTTTTTATACATATGTACAGCTTGAGACTAAATTTTTCCCAAAAAAATAAAATTGGGAAATTCATCAATTAAAATGGTTATTATTTATATTTTATGCATTAATTCTAAATAGGTGGTTTATAATTTTTAAATTCTGAACCTAAACATATTCACATTTAATTAAAATAAATAAAATTGACTTTAACACTAGGATGCTGGACACATTGGGGCCCCCAGAGAATGCTGGGAGGGAGTGTCATTTTGACACCCATCTCTTTGTGTTAATAGCAGTGTATTTTTGCAAATTATTTTATGTTCTATGGTTGCTAGCGTAAATGAGGCAACTTCGGTGTTTCTTTGTTTTTTTTTATAAAAAAATAATTTTTTTAAGAGGCTCGATTTTAGCAAAGCATTATTTCCTAATATTTTCTTTCCCCCACTCTATTTTTTAAAGACTGAGCTGAAATGTTGGAAGACGCACTAAAGTGGTAAGTGAATAATCATTTAATACTTTCAACAATCATTTATCATTTTCGTTAAATCATGTATAATTTTTATGTAAACTACAAATTTGTGTAAAGGGACACATGAAGAAATGAAAGGCCTTTTTCAGACAGGATTACAAAAAACTTTGTCTAACCTGCTTCACATTTCTGACACTTTTGCTCTGTTTTAGTCACATACTGATTTTTTACACAGCTTACAAACCCAATACATAATTCTCTTTTTATTTAATTTTATCTTTAATTGACATTTCCGAGTCAGTTTGGGCTCTTGCACTCCGTCACACTCGTCCGAAGGTTGACAGACACATCTTGTTGATGCAATGTAAGAACTTGCAAACTCCTCTGCTAACTTTTGAAAAATATTCTCCCTGGATATCTTCTCTAGAGTCATTTCCTTATACAATATCCCGGCATTTATAACAGCCAAGTCAAGAGTATTCTGGAATGAATGAACTGGCCATTGCCTAGTTCCTGTTTTAACCATATATTTCAGCCCCATCTGATCAATGATATCCACTCCATACTTGGTCTCATTGTAACACTTTATGTTTTCTGGAATTTTCTTAGAGTTGTCACCAATGTCAACATAAGGTGAAGAGAGCATAGAACAACAACATACTTTCTTGGTTTGCCCTGATCAACGGTAAGTGGTACATCACCATTTTTGTTTACATCACAATTTAGTTGAGTGCAACTCCTCCCGAAAAGCTTTTATTTCAGCAGGGATTCTCTCTTTAACTTATTTACGGTTTCCACTAGGTTTGTACCTTTTTTTTCCCAGCTCTTTGGCAAGCACAAGTGATGTGAAATAATTGTCAGTTGCGACTTTTCGGCCCTTGCTCAAGTAAGGCTGCATAAGTTACAATACAACATGATCATCAGCAGTCCATCTGAAAATAGTGCAAATTTGTGTTTGCAGTCATGCAGAGCGACCTGACTTTTTGTCAAAGCGAAGGTACAGTAAAATTTCACAAAGCGGTCCCTTGCCACAGTTTTTTTTTCACAGGCAGAATACCCCAATCATCTGACCACATGCCGTACACTGGAAGATATCGTGCACCTGATGTCCCATGGGCCTACATAATGGCAATGGATGCTTTATGAGGTATTCAATAGTTAGATCAAAAGTATCACACCCTGCCTGCCTACGTGCTTCAGCAATAGTACATTTTCTAATATTTTCCAGTATCACATTGTCCATCATCAACCGCCAAGCGCTGGCCGGGATACCAGCACAAACACTTCTCTTTGCATACCCAGTTGCTCCAGATGATTCCCTAAGAAGGTTCTGCTGCACACGTCTTTCTTGAGAATGAGATCCTGGGGCAATCATCACTAAGAGCTACATTTTCACCTATTTCATGGATAGACTCCTGCAGCTGGCAATCTCCTCCTGCAACAGGATCTTGAACAGGAAGTCGATATCTCTTTGAAGCCAGCGCCCCTTCCACATCGACTCACAACCCCAAGACAGTGTACACGACCACGAATAGATTTTTTCTGTCCGACAACCAATGCAGATCCAGGTTCTAGCAAGCGAGGCAGCCAGTTACAGACGCTCGGCAGTTGTCATCTGCATTGTCGCATCAGAACATTGTTGTAAGCAACAGTGCTGCTTTATGGCAAATGAATACATCTCTGTGTCGTGAACAAATGGGCTGGTTTGAAGGCAAATCATTTGCAAAAAAGTAGTGGAAAATAAACCTCACGCACTACTAAATTTTCGAAAAATAAATTAATAGAGTATTTTTATAAAAAATGTGTAAAATTAAAAAAATGGGAACATGATGTACTGTTCGAAAATAGCCGTTTGACTGGTAGTCATCAAATTACTTCTAAAGAAACAACTAAAACGAAAGAAGGAAGGCTTTCATTTACAGGGTGTCAAAATGACACCGTCCGGCATTTATGGTCAATTTGAATTTTTAACCAAAATGGAAATCACTTGCTGAACTCCACAAATAATTTTTAATGCGACGACCTAGGTTTCGACACATTGTATCATCATCAGGTATGACACAACGTGTCGAAACCTAGGTCGTCGCATTAAAAATTATTTGTGGAGTTCACCAAGTGATTTTCATTTCCGTATTGGATAACTTCCACCATATCAAGCCAGAAAATATTACTGCTGTTGAATTTTGAAGGTGAAAAATGGGTGGGGGACTATCGTCGGACACAGTGGTTAAACCCTTAAAATGAGTAAAAGTCATGAAAGATTTTCTCTTCGACAAAGTTTCATGGGCAGCTCTGGAAACAAATGTCGGTGTAGGGTCTCAAAATGACACCCTCCGGCATTCTAGTGTTAAAAATATCAATGGACTGCTCAAGTGTCAAGTATCACCAGATGGTCAAACCCCATTACTCCAATTTTATTAGACATATGAATCTAATTATTTTTATTTTAAATGTTGGGATTACTAATGTAAAAATTATTGTGACCAAAGAAAAATATCTTCCTTGGCATGAAAGGGTTAATAAAACTAAAAATCATTCCACTAACTGCAACCGCACATATTGATGTTCACTTAACTTTATAAACAGCCTACTTCTACTAAATAATGTAATAATACATTTATCCATGTGCATACATTATTATCAATTAACCCATTGGCACAATGAGTAACACAGTTGTTTACACATCTGACAACTGAGTTCCATTCTTGCTGCAAGTACATAAATATATATATAGATACTGGTATGCCTACTTCTAAAGAGGTGTATGTCATGATGAACCTGAGCTATTTATAAGCTAAATTACAGTCATTGCTCTTTTTATAATATTCTCTCTCAATTGCCATTCAACATCAAGATGTGGCTTAGGGATCCATGGAATCAAAATTAATCTAGATGTTTTTCATAATCATAATTTCATCTATATGTACATTCAAACTAATGTAAACAGATGCATATATGTATTAACGTATACCCATCGATATTGCTGAAATCTTGTGACAATTTCAAGAAGAATGCATGATTGGTTACATAAAGAATATTCTTACCAATAATATTAGGTTCATTCCTTTAAGATGTGTCATTAAATATGGAGCTGCAGCTTTGGCAACTTTCAATCCAACATCTGCACCAGCTAGTGCTAAGTTTGCACAGCAGTAAGTAGCTCTGAGCTGAAGAGTTGAATCTTGACCTGAAACAAAAATTATTAAATGGTTATTCTCTTCTTCGTTCGATCTTTCCTTCAAAAAGAGTATCATTGAAAAATATGCCAGACCTGAAAAACTTAATTTATATCAATTGTAATATATTACGTTAACTAGGAAATTTAAATTTTATTTCTCAGGTGACATTTACACCTTAATAAATGGAATACTTAAATTTTGAAAAATATTGCACAGCATAAATTGAATTAGTAAAATATCAGAATTCAGAAAGACAATATAGTTATCTCAAAAAAACTGGACTGCTACACTTTCAGGGCTAAAATGAAGATTGCTCCCTGAAAAATATGCCTAAATTTGACCATCATCTTAGTGGAAAAGTGCAGTTTTACAAGATATTGAGTCCACATACAGGGATTAAAATCATTTATAGGTATTTAAAGAAATCCATGTCATTAACTGGAATTTGTTGGATAAGCATTTTTTATACACACTAAAGTAAAAAAATCATGGTACACCTTATAGAATGAAGTAAAAAATTACTTCCTACCTAAAACTATTGAGTTTTCAGCATAAAATCCCCAGGCACCCTTTTAAATATGACAATTCTTTTTGTGTCATTTAGTATATGTACTGTTTCATTAAACAAGCATTCATTCAAAAATATATGTAAATGAAAAAATAATCAAACATGATATCTTTCAGTTAATATGTAGCAACAACAATGAAATGCAATGTTCATGTAGGGAGTTTGTCTGTCCTTTATTCACCATTACTTAACCATACTGAATCATTGGGAAAAGAGTTATTGCCTTAATAGGTAGTTGCCAAAGAATATCAAGTGGCATTAATTAGTGAACACTATAGTAAAATATGTAAATTCTAATATAACAAGAAAACTTAAATGTGTACCTTCATCTTGACAAACCAGCCAAAAAGAGTCAATACCTGAAAGATCTCTGATTAATGCAGGAAGGGCTCCGTCAGCTTTGACAAACACCTCCCCAAATCCTTTTCCAGGAAAACTCAATGCAGCTTGGAGCAGGCAAAGATCCTTCTGACGAAATTCTATGCCCCCTGCTTTCTTTTTTAATCTTACAATAATTGCCTCAACATTGGCTAGTGAAGGATTTTTTCCACCAAATTTATCCAAGTCAATTTCCCTTCTTCCGGCAAACTCAGCATCTCTCATCTGCTTCCTTCGAAACGAATTGCTTTCTCGTAACATTTCCCGGAATACAGATCTCATTTCTTCAGAATAATTAAAATTTTCTGAGTGTGCCATTTTAAATTAGGTGAACTAGGGTTTTCAATATATACAAATGTACTTAGTCTGTAACATGAATAAAAAAATCAGAATAAAATTAGCAAATGAACTAAAATAATTTATGCAGCAGAGGTTACAGCTATGAGGTTTTCCACCAATTATCATTGTGGTGCATTTAGTTTCAACATTTCTACATCATAAGGTACTTAATATATTTTTGTACATGAGTAAAGGTAGAAATTTTCATTATGGTAGTGTTTGCTTTTTCATTTTTCATGAAATTCCACACTGTTAAGTCTAAAAATTTGGAATTAAACTAATTTGCATATTACCTTTATGAAATTAGAAAAATCAAGAATATTACAGCACTTAGAGACTTGGTTCCAATACTTATGGTAGTAATTGAAAAAAGCCTGGGTAAAACTTTCCAAGAGCTGCCAAACCCAGAAGTGTAAATAATTTTTATTAAGTAAATAAAATAATAATATATAATGAAATCTATTATTATACTTATATTAAATCATTATTGATTTGAAGACAAAGACCCTAATGCTATAATGAGAAGTTGCATATTATTATTATTGAACAAACTGAGAAATGCAATCACAGCAGAAGTTTTTTTGTTCATTAAACATATAAATAGAGGAGAGACATAGTCAATATGGGTTGCTATATTAATGAATATGATATTAGGTATTAGGGTAATCGTTAGAGGTGAATCAGTAGGCGAATGGCATCAATATTGATGGAAATTAAAAGCAGATCCAAGATTCTTAGTGGTAATTAAGATCACCTATATTCCAATGATTGAGGGCCATAGCATGAAACGAGGTCATCAGAAGCAAAAGAAATCAGGGAAGAAGCAACTGGGAAAGTTCTACCAGAAAAGCGATGGGGTATTGGATTACGGTCATGGGTGAAAAATTAAGATTATTTTTATGAGTAAGAAGGAAAACTACTGTAACATTTCACAGGATATAGTGATTAATGAAACCTATCATATACTTCAAACAATACACAAATGTAAATACACAAGCAAAATAGCTGGTGTCAATCAGATTACATCACATAAAAGAATAGATAAAGTAAGAGGAAGAGAAAACATTACTGGAAATCCAAAGAAGGCAGAAAAAGTGGCCAAAAGGATAGTAAATGGGATGAAGAAGTCTTATGTAATATAAGGTAGAATTTTAGGTAAAGGTGTAAAAATAATCAGCATTTTAGATGGAATAATGGGCTGTATAAAATATAATTAGAATTTAATGAGACGAGTTACAGTAATTCTTTGAGTCTATCAAAAACCTACATTTCATTGTTAGGTCAAATCACAATAATTGCAAAAGACTACCGAACCAAGATAAAAATAGAGAAAAATTAATTTTTAAATTACAACATTGTGGGTTGATTATTGGATAATACAATAGTTAAATAGTTATTAACATAATATTTAAGGTAAAAGGAAACAGCCTTAATATATATGAAAACATGGTGTTCAGTCTATCCATAGATTACATATTCCAGTACTCCTCAGTTAAAAGAAATTCTATCAACTCAAAGTGTTCATTTGACGTTGCATTATCCTTTAATATTTTAACTGTTTAACCTTATTAGTGAAACAACATTTGACTTAAGTGAAATTCGTATAAATTTGATAATTAAATTTTTTGTGATGTGAAATGATGTAATATATAAAATATACAAGCCTGATTTAATCTTAAGGTAGATCTTTTATTCCATTGATTAAAAATTATTTAACATCAATTGATTATAAAATCATATGGATATTCAGTTAAGCAGGTAAGAAGTTATTTATTGTATCAATTCACATCATCAATGAACACATTGTTTAAAATAAAACTATCAAATAAATAGACATAAAGATATTAGTGGACCTATCCCACAATGAAAGAGAGTTCAAATATAATTTTCAATACTTCATATTTGCACCAAGTGTACAGCATTAAAATATTAATAGAGAGTGAAATAATATACATTTTGAAATGCTTCAATTAACTTTTAAGACTATCCGAAGCCAGCTGATAAAGGGTCTAGGGCTTTTTTCATTCTACTATGTACATATTCCAGGAAAGCTGATGGATGCACCCACAAACGTGAAAGACTACTATAATCAAGGGTGGCTACATGGTATCCCACCAGCCGAAGATGGCGGATCCGCAGCATTTGTGGCCCGATTAATACTGTACTATCCTTACAATAATGTTCAGGAAGGTTAATCAACAATGCCAATGTCTGTTCACTTCTGTTCAAAGGCCACACTCTCTTTCCACTACGTAATACCACATCAATCATATGTAATTCACCAACTGGTAAAGGTCGTCCTGGAGTAACTCTAATGTCAACTTCAGATTTTTGTCCCATGTCCACATCCAAAGCTTCCGCGACACGGCGAGCCACTCTTCTAACACGTCCATCTTGCCAAACACTAACAGCCTCAAGCCGTGACAGGATGGGCCTTCCATCATTCCATTGTAGAGGCCATTCCACTGATAAGGCAGCATCTACTAGTCTTAATTTGCTTTTGATTGTTTCCACACGCCCACTCTGAGAGGATAAAAGAGCTCTGTCTAGATATGATGGTGTATAGACTCTACGTGAAGTATTAAGAGGGGGCCTGCCTAACATTATGCATGATAGTAGTACATCAAGAATATCTTCTGGTGAAAATTGGGCAAATTTTTCATCAAGAACTTCATCTAATACTTTCCAAATGCCTTCAGGAGGATCCCAGTTTAGAAATGCAAGAGCCCAAATCAAATCTCTAACCATTCCTGGAGCTAAGACTTTTCCGTGCAAAATTAAGACATCGGCAATAGCTGAGAGGGTTCTTGGTGATCGAACACGAAAATACGAGCAGAAGCGAGCTGCCATAGCAGCCATTGGGGGTACAGCTGACCAGCTTGGTCTAGCAGAGAGATTCTCTAGAGCACCAATTATTTGGCCGTCTACATGATCCAGTTTAAGCAAACTGTCTAGGATGTCCACAAAAGCTGCATCTTGTAATGTTTTAGCATTGCTATGAGACCATCTCGTCAGAGTATTAACGATAGGTTTCGACGTCAAATTGGCTTGAATAAGATATTCCAGAATGACAGATGGAGAAGATGGCCTTAACTCCCACCAAATCGCCGTCATTCTTTTTTCAAGAATCGACAAAACTGCTTTTCGGCTCTTCTTTAGAAGTGGAAGTACTGAGAAAACAGTGACAACATTAAGTGCAGTAATCTCACTTTGGCGACTTGAGAAACCAATCCACAAATTATCAGGCTCGACCACCCCCTTTTCACAATTTGGATCGTTTTGAGAAAAGTCAGCAAATATTTTGATTGCCAAACAAAGCTGATTGATGGTTAGAAGGCCCTCAGTAGCTCTCACCAGGACTTCTGAACACAATCGATTTCGGTATGTTAAAACATTGGTCTTACATGTCTCTTTATTCAATATTTTCAGGCATCCCAAAACTGGTCCAGAATCTTTTCCCCCTACAATGACATCAACTAACTGATTGAACACAGCAGTACGAGTGAAGTTCTCTTCACCACTTTCGGTGAGGTTGACATCTTTTGTGTCCCCTGTGATTAGATTCCGAAAACTTTTGTTATTTTCAAGTTGAATGAATTTTTCCAAGGCACACAACGCCACTTCTGAAGTTACTTCACAGGCTGGTATAGTCTCCAGTAACGATAACAAACTCTTGATGGAAGAACATCGACTGAGGCCTTCTACTATTTCCTTAATTTCTTTTTCATTAACCTTATTTTTATTCTTTCCATCGTCCCCAGAATACTTGTCACAGTTTCGATAATCAGAGCCCTCGAATTTAACGACAACGTCATTCTCGCAATCACCAATGTTACTACAGATAAGTACAACATCACGAACCCTTCTCACTATCAAGGGTAACTCGCGAATGTTAACACCATCTTGATATAAAATAGTAGTTTGTCCAAGTTCATTTCTTTTTGAGTCAAATCCAGAATAACTGGCACAACAAATTTTAAAATCAGGTTTTAAATTCTTTGCAATAGACAGTGATCGGTAGCTATTACGAAGTAACCACATTTTACACGTTGGTATGATAACGCCCTGTTAATTCCCTCTTTACTACTACTGGATTATGTCTACATTAATTGATCAATAAAATCCCTTGTGAGGGATTTATCTTCCACTGTTTTCCATGATAAAGGAGCCAGAAATCGACATATTAACAAATGAAAAACAAAAATATAGTAAAACCCAAACTTACATTTACTGCTTCTACTGCAATCTAGACCATATTAAAAGCTCTCAGCTAATTTCTGCAGTCATTCTACGACTTTTACCAATTCGTTTTTGATGCTGGGCTTGGACGTTTTCAATGAACTTATTCATCAATGTTTAAAACTGATTTTGGCGATGTACGCTTGAAGATGCTATGATGTTTTTTAAAAACCGCCCGCCACCAGTCCTGTGCCATATCCGGTTTGTAGGTTTGTTTTTTAGCTAAAATAATATAAATAACAATGACTCCTAACTAGTTAAAAAAATAAAAGGTTAAATGTTTTAGATTAACTTTTATTTAATTTTGTATTTCTTCGAGTTATCAGTTTTTCATTTTACTTGGTCAGTACTTCCGCTCATGCCTTTCTATTAGCTTCCGGTTACTTGGAAGAACAGATTCGCCGTCTTTAACATCTGTTTATTCGGATTTAACATATAAAAATGGTGAGTTCTCGGTCAATTATTACTAAAATTTTATTTATTGTGTAATTATTTAAATTATGCAGCCTTGAAATTCATGTTCTTAGCAATTTGTGTTGATGAATAATACAATGTTCATATTTTAATTTTTAACTTGTTTTTCAACGCCACTGTATTTTTTTATAGGCCAAAAGAACGAAGAAGGTAGGAATTGTAGGTAAATATGGCACTCGTTATGGAGCTTCGCTCCGAAAGACTGTCAAAAAGATGGAAATAACTCAGCATGCGAAGTACACGTGTACCTTCTGTGGCAAGGTAAGAATCATGTATTATTAATCGGTTAATTAGTATACGGTATGTAAATTATTAATGAAAAATGTGATTGACATCCTTATGCGCAATATTGCCTCAATTTCTTTAGTTAATGCTGTTATTCCTGATAAAAGTGGTGCATATGAAGTTTTTTGTTCCCCTCAGGACGCAATGAAGAGGTCATGTGTTGGTATATGGTCCTGCAAGAGGTGTAAAAGAGTGGTAGCTGGAGGTGCATGGGTCTACACTACAACGGCCGCAGCTTCCGTGCGGTCAGCAGTAAGGAGATTGCGTGAAAATAAGGAACAGTAATTTCATCATGATGTAAAATTATAAATAAAATTTAAATCCAATATTACGTTTTTATTGTATTATTCCTTTGGTTGCGGTGTAACACTGAATTAGTCTAACAAGTGAATTTTTCCGACTTAAAATTATAAATAGTCGGTAGCTATTTTTTCCAGCGTCTAGTTTCGTATCGGCTTCAAATTCGTGAAGGAGGTATGTTACTATAAGAAATAAAATAATTAGAAACTGGAGGAGAATTGAAGGTTCGATTTAGCTAATTTTGATATTTTTTCGAAGTCTCGATTTATGAATTTTGTTATGCTTCTAAGATATTTTTCTGTTCTTTATGCCATGTATTATGTTCCATATTTTTGTAAATTGCGTATGAATAATACTCATCTTTTTATTTAGAACATTGTTTTGGATTTATAATTTTGTCGTAACACATTTCAATCTTTTGCTGGACTAAGGTTATGTAGGTTAGTAACTAATGATTTATTTTAATTTTATACTTTGTGGAAGTACTTCATTGTTGGGTTGTGTTAAGAAACAAACAGCCATTTCCACAGATTTTATCTGAGACCATGATTTCAGTGCCCTCATAAGGTGATTATATTTAAGGGGTATATGTAACTGCTTTCATGTCTTTTAGGAATGTAATAATAAAATGCATGCTTTTAAAGTAACTGTAAACCGTGTGATCAGTAATCCTGATATACCAACCAGACCAGTTTGGAAAGGCATTTATTAACTAACTTGTTATTACAATATTTCTCTAGTGTCGATTTTAGCTACTTTCTTCCTATACTTTTGGGATATAAACATTGTTAATGGAAATTGTCTATGGTCATACGTTCATCTTCATGCCACCTAACTTTGAAGTATTCCACAGCATGATAAACAGATTGTGCCATATTCCAATGGCATGAACAGAATTAGAGACCATAATGACCTATTTTCTCCATCCAGTATAGTTTTCCATGGCTCACTATGTCCTAAGAGCTTCTTATTGTTAAGTATACTCACATCATTCTGTTTGAATGAACCTTTGGACTACTTCATTTGATATTTACAGAAATGAGAGAACTAACCAGTCAGGATGTTCCTCAGCCTCCTAATTGATCATCATCCTATATTTGCAGTCCAAGGATTGATTTATCCATTGCAGAAATGCCTCTCCAGCTCTCCATAATTCCTAACAACTATCATTCTATCTGAAATATCTATTATTTTCCTATCCACAACTTCCTTACCCAACATTCTAAACTCCATTATAGTCTTCGACAATCTATAGCTGTCCATCCACATTTCCTGCCTTCTTTGGATATCTCCTTACTTATATATATAACACTTGCCTCTCCCCTACCATTCTTAGCAATTCTTTATTAGTTTTCTTCTCCACCCACTTCACCTCCATCCTACGCCAAACCTATAACTAAAAAGGCCTCCAATCTATGCTCATCATCCTTCTCCATGGAAATGGTTTCAATCATTTTCTGTATGTATTTTCTTTAGTTCCCTCTCTTCATCCTTCTTTTTCACAAGTAATCTTTTACTAATGCAATTCTTCTAATATCCATATGTAGTACATTTCCTCTATGATGTAACCCAAATAAGTAAACTTTTACATCTGTTCCAACTTGTACCTACCTAGTCCTACGGTTTCCAGTATTACTTTAATATGTAGTAAGCATTTCTGCTTCTTGAAAAAGTCATTACTTTTGTTTTTTTTATAATATATTTTTAATTTTCATCCCAAATCTTGCTCACATTGGTTCTGCGAATCCGACCAACTTGATGAGTTCCCCACCTTTTATTCCTGACTCCACTGCATCCTTTGGCTCTTTTACCATCTTCAAACAAACAAGCTCAGTGGCAGTGAGCAGCCATGATTTATTCCCATCCATATTGAGAATAAATTTGGTGGATTCAAGCATGATGTTGTGGAAGTTTGTCATCATTGAAATAACTTGTTAAAATACACTTCCACTCAATAATATCATTACTAACAAAACCTGGGTTTTGAATGTACGCCATTATCATCAGGTACAACTACCATGTAGGAAGTGTATTACATCAAGTTATTTTAATTACTCATCCATATTCTCCATTTGCATCTTACTTTCACAGTCTGCATAATTGGGTTTCCTATGAGACTCCTATCCTTCCAGTTCACTTCTATTTGCAAAACTTCCATCAGATTCAACTACTCTACTTTGTCAAAGTCCACAAAAAATACTGAGAGTAAAAAGCAGCACTTTTCCACAGAAAAACTTTTTTACTCTCAGTATGAATCACTTACACCACATCACGCCTGATTCGGTGAAAATTCTACAAAAAATCTTCATTTTGTTCCATATTCCATCAAATGTCCACATTACCTCTACCATGCCACAAGTCATAGAGGCTGGGACATAATTGATGGCAAATGTTAATGTGAAACGTCGAAAACATAACTATGTGTGAAGTATAGGCAGCAGTCAAAACCACTGTATACATCAGTACATGAGGAGATTGCCAACTTTCATCTCTGCATGTATAACTTACAGGGAGAGCCAGTCAGACATGGCCAAGCCACCTTTATGGTTGGATACTGGAGCCACCTGCCATGTTAAAATTCCTCTCTGTGAATGCACATCAACTACATTCAAAATGGCCATTGTGTCCGCTCCCTTCTTACATTTTCATGTTACTGTCTCCAGTCAATTGTGTCCCAGCCTTAGGTCCATCACAACATATCCTAAAGTCAGACATCTTCACCTAGGTTTCCATTTTCTCATCTGTCCATTCTTCACAGGTGATTCTTAGCATTGCTTTCATTTTATTTGGAATTGATAATGACTTAATGAAAACTTCTGGCCCCATTCCATCATCGTATATTATTTGAATTAACTCATAAAACTTCTTTCTTTCCTTTGAGTAAGTCTTTCTTCATTCCCTAGCTTTGTTAGTTGGAAGAGAATTTTCTGTTTCTTGTGCAACCATCTTTCACTTCACAATAAACACATCCTCCAAAACTTCTTTGGGATGGCAGCTTTAAAAAACTATGGAGCCAAAAATCCCTAATTACTTCATCTTTGGAAGCAAGTACCTAATGGCTGTAACCCTGTGATGCATTCCAAATCCTTCAGCCTTTAAAATTACATCCTTTGCCAAGTTGGAGTGTGCAGACTTGGGGCTACAATAGAAATGACCCTTAAACATATTTTTTTCACGAAATAAGCATTTTCAATAATAAAAGAGTCACATTATTACGGAATATGATACTTTTGATGTCAAAACTGGTATTGTATCCTAATGCCTTTCATTATTAATTAAATGTAGCCATAAGTGCTTTTAAGTTTTTATATAGATATTTATTTGGTTTTGGCAATATTTGGAATTTCAGTTTGGCTCTGGATGTCTCCCAAAAAGTCACTAGAGCATTGCTGGAATGTGGTATCTATAACTGAATTATAATCAGGTCTATTTTGTCAAAATAAAAAAAATATGTCTAATTGATGAATGCCAAATCAAATATTAGGAATGCTAACCACTTGTGCTGCTCATTGTTTTGATTTTAAAATTCGATAATTCAATAACTTAAGGACTATTGGCATCAGAAATCTTTCACAATCACCTCCAACCTGGCTTAAAGAACAAGAAATCATTGAATTTCGTCTCAGCTAAGTATCTACATTTGTGAAACTTATGCTTATGGTCTTTACTACATAGCCTCCAATGCCGTATTACTCATGAGAAAGATGTTCTCCCCATGTAATAACTGTATTTTATGAATGAATGTTTTGAAAATGTGACAGAAAATGAAGTATGTGGACTACTATCATACCTAGATGTCTATTTACTACTGCCCTAGCTGGCTAGCCCAAAGGTGGTGGGTTCATCCCACCAAGGTCATGGGTGTTGTGTTTGTCCAGTAGGGCTTATTCTATGAATTAAAGAGGTACTAACACCTATTAACAGAAATACTACTACTACCCTAGTGGGCTAAGTCTTGTGTTAGTCAGGTTTCAAGTGCGCTACTGAGTTAATCATTATATTCTTGGGACTAAAATTATTATGTGATATAATCACTTTATGACCATCCCTTTGCAGTTTCACTGAGGAACAGTTTGTGTGTGGACTGCCTCTCATCTGGATCCTACCCTTCGATTTATCTAGAAAGAAATTCCCTGAGGAGTTCATCACTTGATGGAATTCCATAATGACACAAAATATGGGTGTTAACTTAGATGTATTTCCACAGAAAATTGTAAACCCTGCATATCCCTCTACACATCAAGATTGTAGGCCATGGGGAGGAAAACCCCACATTAAATCAAGTAATTACTAGCTAACTTGTATCCAAGTATTTACATGTGAATTAAGCTCACACCTTTGATACAATTGGTCATCTACTACCAATAAATCATTTCCATCACTTTCAGAAATATTACCCCATGGGACATTTTATGTGTATATAAATTTGTTTCATATTCATTTACCAATGCATTCCAATTATACATTGCCATGTTTCTGCATAAGGCAGTTGTCTTTACCATATTTGAAGTTCACGTCCTGTGCATCGTTCCCTACTATGTGGCTGTGGAGCAAATTAGTAATTTGCCTGGCTATGCTTTAATTTCATTGACCTGTGTTTTCCCAAACCTAGATACTCTCAGGAAGGAATAACATTACCAGAATCATTTGATCTGTTAAAACACCTGGAATGCTCTTGGCATCCATACAGCATATATATGTACCTCTTAAAATAATTGAGGGCTGGAAGAATTTTGCAAAAGCAATCTACCAATATACACAACTCCAGGTGGAGAGGTATTCATATGAGATGGCAGGAAAGAGATGCAAGCATTTTGCCCTACTTGTGCGACTGCAAGGGGGCTACAACCCATAGTAGATTTATTAACTTAAATTATTGATAAAATGTATCCTTATAAGAGAGGCATGTTATCAATCAATTAAAGATGAGGCATTGAAAAGTGGGTTGAATTTTCATTTAAATTTTTTTATTTCACTACACAAGGTTTGAATTACACAATAATTCTCAAGTAACTGATAACTTGAAACCATGTTTTTTTAAATAAATACTTCACTTGGAAATAACAGGTGTTTTTCTCTTCCATAACGAAATCTTCACCCCAATTGTGGGTACACCAAGACAATTTTTACCTACTCCTATTTCAGACCGGCCTTGTCTGCCAACCTGGAGGTCGTGGGTTCGAATTCAGACTAGGTGGATTTTTCTCCACCTAGGGCATGGATGTGTTTCATTATTTATATATAAGCACCTGCTGACAACTGTGGGACTTAATGGTTTCAAGAATGACTTTGAACATGGGAGTTTTCAACTAGCCTTCTTGGAATGGAA
The DNA here is from genome assembly GCA_011762765.2 of Rhinocypha anisoptera. Lineage (NCBI taxonomy): Eukaryota > Metazoa > Arthropoda > Insecta > Odonata > Chlorocyphidae > Rhinocypha > Rhinocypha anisoptera. The sequence continues at coordinate 1,312 of WURS02097335.1, read as the reverse complement.
GTGTTGCCAATTGAACTAGTTCTAATCTCCAGTTGTCCTACAAAGGCAGAAAGCACATGAGCAGAGAAGACATTTGGAAGGTAGAAAACAATTAGTGTGATCCCTGAGTAAATTAAACAACAGGTAGGAATTAGAGACTAACTCTATCAAGTTTAATCAAAGGAAATTATTAGCTTTTCTCTTAGGGAAAAAATTTAATCTCAAATGAATTACAGGCTATTGAAAATACAGCTGCATTATGTGAGGCTTTGCAGGCTGTGTCATGATTTTTATGCAGACTAAGACTATTTCCACTGCATGTAATTAATTCAAAAGAAAACAGCATAGGAGCTAAAAAAAAACAAACAATTTTTCTTTATACAATTAAAATTATTTAACGGTGTTCTTAATTACATTGGACTATTCATAGTGTCATTAAATACAAAGTACACAACTCACAACACTGGAAATGATATTCTTTCAGGTCTTTCTGAAAGTGCTCAAAGAAAACTAGAAACAATGTGCCAATTCTACAGGAGAACTACTGTGGAATTATTGTAACGGATTAAATACTGAAATTATTAGAAGGTGAAGTAACTATTGAAAGGTGTCAAAATAATTGAAGTTTAAAGTAATAAACTGAAGCCAGCTACTTAAAACTCAAAAAGGGCAAAGCTATTGCAATATTAAATCTCACAATGAAATAAAAGTTTGTTGTATTACATGTGCTAAATTTCATGTAGCCAAGATTACAATATTTCTCCATTTGTTCTTTTTGCTGTGATTGCTAGGTGTTACTAGGGACAAACCAATGTCCACACAGGAAAATGTAATTTACATAAATGAATCCCTGCTTACTATATCAATGTGGTTTTCCACAACACCTTGTGACTTTAATTTCCAAACCAGCAAAGACTAACTCTCAACATCAGAAAATGTACTCCAGATTTGGTGCATTCTCAAGCATTGGAAATCACTCAAATCAGTGGTTTTACTTGCACTGACTAGAAAACTGGCACAAACAGGAGAGACATGAATAAATGATTGAGTCATTACTTGTACTTACCCCAGGAGACTCAATGGATTGAACAACTATATGGAAACTTGTACAAATTGGTTGAATATGAAAATTAGACCAAATTCATTGCTTATCTAGGGACAGGAACATGCCAATTCTTTTAAATATAAAAAACCTGAAATGGATATCAATTCCTTTTTCATGAAATAGAAAAATTGACAAAGAAAACTATCAATTGACATAACAACAGAAATAAAACTTTGCGTTCCACACGAAATATAATTTATGACTCAACTAGTTTCACTACACTGTAGC
>WURS02097120.1:0-23682 GCA_011762765.2 Rhinocypha anisoptera | reverse complement strand
GGGGGGGGGGGGGGGGGGGGGGGGGGGGGGGGGGGGGGGGGGGGGGGGGGGGGGGGGGGGGGGGGGGGAGAAGAGAGGCGGGGTCGGAGAATTGGAAACAGGATAATCAGAAACGGCGACTGGATTCGTCGATTTTCCAGGTGTCTTAGTCTTCCCATGAATAATTCGCCGCAAATCTCCCAAGACAGTGGGTGCCCTGAGGCGTTTACATGATTTGAAAATGAGATCTCATGGAGAAATGAAGTCTCCGAATCACATTAGGAAAGATGTATTTCCAACGCACGACTTTTTAAAATTTCACCACCTTATGTGTAAAGGAACCGTTTTAATTTTTGCTTAAGGATAATCCTATAACCTATGAAAAAAGGCTAATATATTGTTATTTTGGTTGACTAGATGACCACCAACGAGCATTTCAAACGCATTGACATTGGTGGAGTACAAAGATGGAGTTCAAAGCCAAGTGTTGACATTGGCTTTGAACATATTTCTCCCCGCTCATGATGACCTAGTACATTATGAAGAATTCTTTTAAAGACCATTTTTATTGGGGTTTTCTGAAATTCTAAATGTCAATTACACTTAAAATTATTCACGCATACAAAAAAATTAAGTGTTACTATGTCGTTTATGAAGTTTTCACCACTTCTCCACCATTTTGTTGTCTAGAACCCCGGTGAACCTAACACAATGCCTAAGCAGTAAAAACACCAAACCCTTCTTTGGCACGAAGTTTTCAGCGAGAATTATGACAAGAAATCACGAACCACCATTAAGTGTTGAATTCACAGTTGACACTCTTTGTTAAAACAATGTTTCAGCATCCGTCTTCCTTTCGAGAAACAGAAATTATTATAAATTATAAAAATAATTCCTAAACGTACATATTTGGGGGGAAAGAACTTGTTGGGAAAGTGTCTCTCCGTTGTGATCTGAATATACGGCATTCCATTACACATTTTACCAAATACCACGCAATATTACTAGGAAGTAAAACGAGATCTGTTTTTCAAATGCTTTCAATATTTCTACGATATTGTAACTCAAATTCTGTTAATATGTGATAAATTCAACAATTTTCTCACATGCAAATATTCATCTCCTCGAGTCATTTTGGATTTTATCCTAGACAACGAATTGTTCTCCTAGACTGGTTAGAAGATCGCTTATAACTAAGAGTCGCCTATTTTTCTACATGCATTTTTCAACAAGGAGAAAAATGGATAAAATACTGAAAACGGCAATAATTTTCGGTAAATGGATATTCAGCCGCAGGAGGGACATGGTGCACGCATTACGGCTTCAGGTGGGCGTTTCCAAAAACCAGAACGAATCCCGTGCCACGAAACGGCCGCTCTCCCTCCGCCGAGGGTCGAACGAAGGGATGCGTTCCTCCCGAGCGCCGCGGGTCGTTTTTCAAAGCTAAATGGTCTCCATTATGAAATTACGCCTTTGGGGATAATTTAGAATTTTTTTTAAGTGCAATGAACGTGAAGTGTCAATTATTCTCCAGGCATATATGAAGAAAGCTATGCTTCGTTCTTTGTCACGTTCACCAAGGCAGGAGTTATTTTTTTTTAGACAATCCATTTGTTTAATGCACAGGAATCATATTGGAAGACCGATTCCTTTTTTAAATGTATTCACAACTTTTTATTTTATCAGCTGCTTACTATTGGTGGAATATAATTAGTTTTCTGCAATATTTCTACACAAATAATTACAAAATAGGAGTTTAATAACAGTCAAGAGAAACTAAAGTATTCAAATCAGCAGATAATAATGTTGCGCACATTAAAATTCATGAATGTGAACATACCATAGGCTGTCCATTATGCCAAAATTATGGTTATCAACTAAAATATACTTCATGCTATTAGTTCCTTTTTCTCTGTTCAATCGACATTCATTTTGTTTTTCTCTTTCTACTATGAAACTAATATATTTAATCACTCAATTTCGGAAGGAAATAGAAGGCAATACTGTAATATATTTGTCAATTAAATAAAATATTGCTGGTTCAAAAATAATTACCCTTACAGTATGAGCAAACAAAATTATTTCCTAAACTTACATAATAATATTTATAATTTTCATATTTACTTTATATATCTGTCTGTTTAACCTTTTGATATAGATAAATTTCTCCTCCGTTGATCAGATGAGTATTTCATGTTCCGTTGAGCTTTCCAGAATTAGGGTCTACAATCGTGTAAAAATAAAATAGTGATAGAGGATGTGCTCAGTGAAATTATCTCTTTTCTTAACCTGCTGTAGTTTCATAATTAAATATATTTGCTTTCAAATTAAAATGGATTATATAAACTAAAATATCATTCTCTTAGTAGCCAAATATCATTAGGCATTACTTACGGTAGAAAATTTTTAAATTGCCATACTTTCAATATGAATTCTTCAAATTACGCAAATTTACCTAAATTCCTATTAATTGTAACCATCTTGAAATTCAAACTAGATGGAAATTTATGGCGATAATTAATTTAGTTCAATGTAATGGTTTCCAATTAAACTTTTCTGCATACCACATCGACATACTAAAATGATGGTTCACAGTCAACATTTTGAATTGAGATTTTAGGCATTGTTAGACATTATAGATATTAATGTGGACAGAGTTTTTAAGCGTACTACATACTATACAGTTCTCAGCTTCATACGAAAAGATAGATGAGTTATTTTTGTTTATGATTGATTTTACTACATTGTTGTTTAAGCGACTAAATTTTTCCTCGTACTGTATGCATGGTTTGAATCTACCAAATATTCTAGTCTTCAAGAAAAACTTTTATATAGTGTTTCAAGACACATATTATCAATTCTCGAAAAAAGGTACAAGAAAATGTCAAGCGCAAACGAAAGGTTCTTGCAAAAAGAAAACTGTAATAAATGCATTTTATTTTCACAGCAACAGAACAGTGGAAGAAAAAAGTATAAACATCTTCTATTGATTTCAGGTACTGTTCTTACCTTTACTAGTAAGGTAGGGGTTTACAATTCTTAAGACTCGATGACTGTTTCAAGCGATTGGTAAGATATTATATCTAACATATTAAGACTCAGGTTTCGTTATATATAGAATGAATACGATGATAAGAATATAAAATATAGTCGTTTAAGGTAATGATAAATATCTCTATAAAAAGTAATAAAATTTCTTACATTTTTTGGTCTGTGAGAGCTTTTAACATTTCAGCTCTATTCGTTTTGGTTATTTTCAACATTCGTACTACTAAAAAAGAGAAGATGTGAAATGAACACCGATAGACAAGGGCTCAAATGGAAGGGAGAGCGGTCGGAGCTAGTGGCGACGGCGTCTACATCTAGCGGAAAATGGGTGGACTTTCCGGTGAACAAGGACGCCATTTGGGAACTTACACTGGTGTTGATTTTTTATCTTAATATTTCGTAAGAGAAAACATAATATTACAATACTGGTTTAAAGTAATGCTCAGTGGGGAGTATACTCTCGATTATTGACTAATAACCACATAATAGCATAGTCTAACAAAAATTATTTTGTCACTTTTTAATGTCGTAAAGAATCCATTTCACAGCACAAATTTGTGAGAGTTGTATTACCCTATATCAATAACATTGTTGTTCCTTTTTTATAAATAATTGTAGTTGTCTTTTTCATTAATAAAAGTTGAAATTATACGAACAAATGTTTTCTTGAGGTGGAAGTCCTAAAAATTTTTTGGCGTTTTCCAGAATAAATGGACATATAAAAGAGATTTACTTCAAACAAATAAAGAAGTAAGAAGAGTAAAGTTTATAATTAGCGTTTAGTATAGAATTAAGTCATAGTGGAGGGAATATAATACGATCATTTGTTTCGTCATAATAGATTTCCAAGTTTATGCTTTTTTTGTGAGCATTAGTTATCTTTCTAAAACTGAAATGTTTTCCAAACAAGGAAATCTAATCTAAATACATCTGTATATTAAAATAAATAAGATTCAACAAATATCTAATTAATTTTATTTCTAAAACAAGTGTACCTTCATACACACTTATAAGGAGATTAAATTTATATGTATACAGCATCAACTTAAAATTGAGGGTGTGTGCAAAATTAACTTAATTACTCATTAGACAAAAGAGGAATCATGCCAAATTGGAGGAACATTTTCCAATAAAGAAGCATACTCCATAGATGCACTCGGCAAAAAATATCACGCCTAACTCAGATGTCGGAGACAACGTTTTTTATGAAGCACCATAGGTAGGACGATGAAGATGAGGATTAATCATCAAACCGAGTAGGGATTCCGAAAAGCCCTCTGTTTTCGCGAGGGGGTAATCCTAAAGACAGTGAAGAAGGAGTGTGGTCAAGAGTGAAGATGAACAATGAATGCACTTCCTTCACATCTTCCCAGCATCACCCCGGCTGTCTGGAGGGAGGAACAGTGTAGCGAGAAGAAAGACGAAGGGGCAATATTGCCAGCTACATGCCATACGCAGACAAAGGACTCCACGAGACCATCCTCCTCACAGTTCGGAGATCGAAAAGTATCGGATGTATTGGTCACGGAACTGTGTCGAACATCTTTGTGTCCGCACACATGCGACCCCAAAGTTATGCACGGTCGAGTGTGTGATGGCGGGGAGGGGGAGACGTGAACAGGGGTCGGACCGAGGACCCCTCTTCTCTCTCGACGGAGAGAGAGAGAGAGGGAGGGGGAAGGAAGAAAGGCCTCCGGGGGGCGAGGGTCCGCGAGCGGCGAGGGCGGGAAATTTCCGGGGAAGGGAAGGAAGGGACGACTCGGGCAACACTCGCGTCGAAGAGAAAGAAAGCGCCATTTCGACGGGGAGGGACGAGGGAGAGAGGGAGGGAGAAAGGGAGGGAGTGAGAGAGAGAGAGAGGGAGAAAGGGAAGGAGGTGAGAGAGAGAGAGAGAGAATGGTAGAGAGGGAAAGGTGAGAGAGGGGTTTTTCCACACTCGGAAGGGAGGAGGAGAACCCGAACGCCAAGGCAAGTGGAAGAAAGGAACTGGTACTACGAGTTCCGATACATTGGCAAACTTGTCTATACGGGTCGGGAATCCATCGGACATTGGAGTTGCCTTAATAAACACTTCCCGTCTCACTTAAAAAACGTTTGGAGGTCTCGACCATTTCAAATTTTCTCTCGTACGTTTTTTTGCCCTGTCCATCCCTCGGATAGGGCCATCGATGACCGCCACTGAAAAAAAACACGACCGCAGCAAAAACAAGGCGAAGTACCATCAAGGGACAGATACGTAGGTTGAGATTCATGTTATTTCTAAGATTTGATGCAAAGTATCATTCGACAACAAAAATACTGCACCAGCAAATACCACATGACGGCATTATACCCATGCGCCAGGCTTAAAACGAGTCACTGTGACTTGGCATTGTCAAATACATCTCCGTGCACTCACGACAAACCTATTCTAGTGGCTTCGCATGACGAGAGCCCTAAAGTTGACAGATTGGTCATCATAAGTTAACCTAGCATTTAAATTGAAGAACCTCTTCACCCGGGTACTTGGGAAACCGAGTGAATAAGTTCTCTAAGTGTAATATCGGGTCAGGTTGAGTGGAAGTTAAACTAAGAGGACTTACGTGTTCATCGTGAAGAATGTACTGAATTTTCCTCAGGGTTACTTGCCGTTATATGACCAAATTGCTATTTGCCCAAATATTTTCTACTAACGCACAGTTTCTCCTTTGATAAGACATGCTATCTCTGGATTTTAAATGTCATTATAGTCTAAAAAACGAAGTGCCTATTCATAAATAATTATCAATATTTTATATTCGTAGTATTCTCTCTACTTTACTTTTAACTTATTTGTCACATTAATAAAAAATATACTTTTGGTATTTAACTATCAACTTATCTACGCTTTTTTTGTTCTATGTTTATACACTGACACAATTCTTTGTACGTTTCCAAATTGTTGAATACCTTTATTCTTCTTATGGAGAAAAAAGTCAGAGCGTAAAAAAGAAGATACTAATGTACATATGTCTATATTTAAGAACAATAAGGTTCTAGCAGGAAAAAACTCCAGCATTTTATAAAAAAGATATGAATAAATAGGAAGCATTTTTAAATTTGAAGTTTAATTATTACTCATCGTGGTTTTGGCACTGAAAGGAAAATACGGCTATCTGTAATTTCTGTTTTCGAATATAGTGTAATCTAGTCAAATCATGCTTGGGTAGAATTTTTGAAATATGGTCACAATCCTTGGGAGAAGCTATAGATTTTTAAATTTGTAGCTCACTATCGACTTCAGTTGTCCCCTTATAATCTAATTACCTACTCTGATCCATTCAGAATGTAATGAAAGAGGAATAAAGAATCTAATGGCTTACCCTATGCGTTGATCTGACGCGTAAAATCAATGCATCCAAGCCAAGAAATCCCTGCTACAGACTTGCCAGGCATTTTCAGGAGTCGCGGCAGTTGGAACACAGGTTTCTTCTCACGGCACACAGTTCTCAAAAATGTTGGAATTAGGCTGAAAGTAAAGGGAGAATATTATTGGAATTAAAAAAATACGTCAATTTAGCAAGAAAGTGAAACAATATTTCAATGCATTCTTCCCTTTAAACGGGAGTGCAATAAGATAATCTGAAGTCACACGTAATCCCTACAAGTTCAGTGAACTAAACTTTTATCTAAAAATATGAAATTCACGAATATTCTCGAATGCCATGCAGAGAACGGAGAGGAGCAAACAAACTTTCTGGAGATGTGTCCATAGAAATTTTGAAAGATTTGGGATATAATATTTTTGGAATACTTTAGAATATTAGTCTTCTCAATTTTTTTGGGAAAATTCTTTTGATAGGACAAATATTTTTATCATCTTGTAAAATTGACTTCTATAACTTACCTCATAAGTAGCGTTGCATTGTTTCCTTACTCTCAAAGTGAGAGTGCGGCATATTCATTTTATCACACTGACCATAAGAAAGAGTAATGTAAAAATATTTTTATAAAGAATATGATATTTACTTATAAGCCTTCTTCATACTAAAGTTAAGTAATAACTCATAGGAAAGTTATCACTAGATTTCGGAAGGATGTTGAAAATTAATGGATGACAGATGAATTATCTGAGGTATTTGCATACATCTAATTTAGTGTAAAATATTAAGGTGTTTTATATTTCAACAAAAAATTTTTTAACTTTAATAATTTATGCATTTAAGAATTCGAATTAAATATTGTTTAATACTGATTTACTTTCTGGCCTAGCGGAAGATGATTCCTTCGGCCATTACAACCTCGATCCCATTTCTTCATAAAAAAGTACTAGACTCATTTTTCCACTGGTGTTACAATCTTCACCTGCGTCCAGCCATACCTTCTTAAAATACGTCTTCGTTTATAATTATTTCCTTTCTACAAAAATAAATTATTATCATTTTATTTCTTTAAGTCGTTATTGGATCTTAAAATTTTTGTAGTTTAGTAAAAACGAGGGTAATACACATCATCAGGTATATTGACAACTATACACTCGAGCAAAAAAGCGGTTATTGACTAAATACGATAGACTGATCGAAGGGTACTCTACCGGTTAAAGTAGGTTTTTGATGAGACTCAGATTACATTTTCCCCGCTAGATTAATTTAATCCCTCATCAAATTTGCATGCAAATTGTGGGAAACCACTTATCATTCTATCCAAAATTCCTATTCTCTTCTAAACCCTAACTTCCTGCCCTTACTCAACATTCTACCCTCTATCACAACATTCAAAAACTCATTGAGGACCACTTTCATCCACCTTTCCTGACTTATTTGGATTTCACCCAGCAATATCTACTCCTTCCCTACCATTCTACCTTTTAGCTTCTACCTTATTCACAATATCGCCCCAATGAACACATTATTATTACTTATTATAACTATTCTTAGCACTTCATTATTTTTACTTGCCGTTCACCTCGCCTTCATCCGTCGCCAAACCCACATCTCAAAAGCCTCCAATCTATGCTCATCATACTTCCTAAGGGACCAGGTCTCGGATCCATACAATGCTACCCTCCATATGAGTGTTTAGAAATACCATTAGAATCATTAAGCACTTCCGATAAACATAACATTATAGCGAACAGTTTCAGGCGTTACTTGACGAATTTCCTTTTCTTAAAGTTTGACATAATGAAAAGCAATTCAAAATCAAACCTGATGATGCTGCTCAGCGGAGATCCATGGTCGTGTGTGAATAAAATTGTTACATTGAATTTCAGTGTTTCACTATCTCACAAAAAAGACACCAAGTTATCTTTCTCAACTTCTTATAGGTCGCCTAGGAGTTGAAACAGGGGGAAGAAGAAGACTTATTCTCAATTTCGCTCTAATAAAAGCCTTTTGTTATTATAATCGAGAGGAGAAATGCCACTTTAATTCAAGATGAATATAACTGTAGCTATACCGAAAAATAAAAGGTAATTGCGACACGACATGCAAACACTTCCCTATGTTAATTTTAAGATATAAATCATCAAAGTCTTTGGCAGGAATGATATATTGGAAAAAATAGAGGGAAGCAGAAGAGTATTTAAGTGACAATCAATGTGGACTTCAAAGAAGGTGCGAAATAATGGAAGCAGTACTCACATTTAGGCTTATCTTGGAGAAGTTACTTAAGGGCCAAGCAATGCTTATTATATTTGTGGACTTGAGGATAGTTTTAGCCACCGTGGACTGGAAAGACGTGGTGGAACAATCTTAATGGAAGTCGGAATGGAGTACAATGAGAGAAGATAATACATACCGTTTAGCAGGTGCAATCGTTAATGAAAAAATGTTGCAAAGGTAAGTAACAATGGCTAGAAAAATAAACGACCAGAACAAGAATCTATCTATCGTCCCCAATTTTTTAAGATTATATCAAAAATCAATTAATAACATCAAACAGAAGATAACGTGAGGTGCAGCGATTTATACATCATATAAAAATTCTGTCGTAGGAGGAAGAGTACTTATTTAACAAAGATATTGGCCTACATAGTAACTCAAATGGGAAAATACAGCCTAAGGATAAAAAGGAATAAAGTGAAAATAATGGCCTGCTACCAGAGTAGAGGAGACAATTATTAAATTAATTCCAGAGAAGAAAGCAGTGGAAGATTACAACTACCCAGGATGCATGAATACCAATGGTGGAATAAAAAAAGAAGGAAAGATAAGCAGAAAAGACCAGGAGAAATAGGAATTCTTTTAAAAGAATAATTACCTACATACATGCAGTGCAAACCTTTATACGGAAGTGAGATGTGAAGAATATATTAATCAGAGAGGTAAGGGCAATTTGGGGTGCAGAATTATGCTGAAAATTGAAAAGATCCCTAATGAGGGATTTCTGCAAAGAATCGGCGACATGAAATATTTACGGAATACACCTACAAGAAAAAGAAAAAAAGCTAACAGAACAGACACTGAGGAAATATAGTTTCGTGAGGGCACCTAGAGATAGGCTCCCTTAGATGATATATGAGAAACAGATAATGGAGAACGTTACGAGTAACGAAATTTCGAACAGGCTGTTAGGTGACGGAATAGTTTGGTGAGATGCGAAGGTCAAACCAAATTTAGGACTGCAAACGTAGAATGACAAACAACATAGTTGTCTGAGCACCTCTCGAATGGTTTTGCTTACTTTTTGATAACCAATAAAGTAGATTCAATGAAGAACTTCTTAGAAGAGCCAACAAAATACAACATTACAATGACATTATATTTACAATAAGCAAGAAAGTAATAGGTTGCATATTGAGAATTGAATATAGGTGGAAAAGTAATCAGAAAGGATCTTGGGAGAGAAGAACCCAAGAGAGAGGATGAGTAAACAAAAGTATGAAATGGTTTCCAGGTGGCAGGTTTGTTTGGAAAACTGCATAAGTTATTATTCCGAATAAGTTTTAGTTAGCCTATTTTATTTTAAAGCCATAGAAAAATACTCCTTAAGTAATAGTATTGACAATTACTGTTTTCAATATTCTTTTGCAGCATAAGGAAAAAACTACATTATTTTATATCATGCATTTTAAAAATGGGAAGTAGAATGTCACGATACCATAGTTACTCAAAATATAAAACAAAAAAACTACACAAAAAACCACTATAAATGACACAGTTTATAACCGAAGATTGGTTGGCATGAGATTTCCAAACTAACCTGCTAACTGCCCACTTCTTCACCTCCTTCAGTTTTCTGGTTAAAACAAAAACTTTATGACTCTTTCTCGGATACTATCCTAATTCTATTTTTGTAATTATTCTCTCCTAAATTCATGTCCAATAACTTTATGTATTAAGTACGTAATGTCTCAATATGTAGATCGTATTAATTCCCCCCTTATTTATATATATTTTTCTCGTAATTTTTTATTTCGATGGTTCTGTGGACGAGTTTTGCATTAAATGTACAACACTAGTTGTCACATAAAGGAGACAAAGCCATTCGTGAGGTAATCAGTCAATTGTATTTAACACCATCTATATTTGCAGTCCGAAGATAGGTTTGTACCTTGCAACTATCCTGCCACCTGCAATAGTCCATAAACCTCTCTTTTCTACAGATCTTCAGAGTTCTTCACTTGATAGTCAATCCCTTCATTCTTAATTCAGTCACTTGATCTATCCATTTAATTTTTTAAATTCCTCTGTAGTACCATATTCATGTCCTAATGAATAAAGAACTTAATTTTATTCTATAATTAGTTTCAATTGGTATTTTTTCTTCTCTGCCAGGTCTTTTTTGCCCATTACTCCTTCTTGTTTCTTTATTCATTGGCTATCCTGCTTCCTAGGCAGCAAAATTCTTCTACCTGAATTAATAAGTCAATCTGTAGATTGATTTGACAACTATTTTTCGTTCTCCGGCAGCGAGTCCTAACTTTTTGCCTTATTTTTCTTTATCCTTTAGCTGTATTTCCCGTCCCATTTTCCATAGAACCCATATCCTAGTTAATTCTTCACTCAACACTTTCAGTGTTGCAATGCTGTCTGCAAATAGCAGCAAGTCTTCCGCTTCTACTTTTATCCCTACAGGACATTTTATCTTATTTGATCTCACTGTTCAATGCATGCATTGTTAATCAGCGGATGACGAGAATCCCTGTCTTACTCCTAACTGTAGTCTAGCTTTTTCTCGGCTACTGCCGCATTCTATCACTATTGCCAGCTCCTTGCAACAGTATGAACTAATACTATGACATAGTACCTCATTATCGCATCCTTTAGTATTCTTAAAATGGTGTTTCTTTTTGTGTTTCACCTTGCAAAAACCTATAAGAAGGTTCCTGTTATATTTTTGTATATTGATGTAATGATTTACTTACTTTTCCATCCTACAACGAATGAAATGATTGCTTATTCCAGGTTTATACCCTTACCATAGTTTTTAATGCTGGGTTTGAATTTCATATATTATTTTTACATATTTATTTTAGAATGTTCATTGATATTAAAACATTTGCTCTTGAAAAGGTTGACGATGGCCAAAATGAATCTCCCGAGAGATGACCAGTAGGCTAGGCAAAGTTAGTCTGTCAGTAATGCTGGCGTCGTAAATACGGCCACTCACGAATCCTAAAATATTAAGAGTTGTTCCATGCGATAAGCTATAATGAGCTAGTCGCTAAAATGTATTGATAACAGTTTTCTGATGTACTGCATAGCGGTGACTCGCACATTGACTGTAGTGAACGCTTATTTCATTTATTATGTTTCTTTTACTATCAAAATGAATTATCAATATCGATATATGCTAGAATAATATCGAAGGAGCTAATATAGACTTTTCTAAAAAAAAAAACAAAATATTATTCGTGAAGTTTATTCGGGTTCTCCATCGAGTGGTCACACTCTGCATTGCTGCAGACGTTTCGATAGGCGGCGAGTCGTCCATCGAAAAGTCGGCAGCAATGCAGAGTGGTGGAGAACCCGAATAAACTTCACCAATGCAATACGCCGGGAAAGCATCCGTTCCTTCTTCAAAGGATATTTTTTCCTTCGAAACTACGAATAATCTACACTATGGCAACTACTCTCAGATAGTATCGTAAAACTGAATTTGGCGATAGTGATAAAATTATTTCTGAAGTCATAGCTCAAATGTATAAATTTTCCTTGAAAAATCTTCTTCTCTCAGTGTTGACGACATTGTCATCGATGAAATTATGCTGTCGTCATAGTAAAACATCCCACCCACAATGAAGCAAACCACCTTTAGGTCTAGTTAAATACCTCTACCTACAATCAATAAACTAAAACGTGAGTTTTGGTGATTTATGGAAATTTTGTGCATAACTTGTTACTTTCAATTTTAGGAATATGATCAAAGAAAATGATATTTTAGTACACGACTTTCTCAGAATGAATGTACATAACTTTTGTATTACAAACATAAGGGTTATCGTTAGTTGACAAGAATGATCCAAGTTATAGGATCTTTTTCGGAGTTGGCTCTAATCTCACGATCAGAAACCTACAATCGATTTAATTTATAGGACAGGTGTATTATAATCCATGACTTTATGATGCAATACAAGATTATTTTGGGTTTCCAAGATATTTTATACAAAATTTCGGTAAATTTAGTTACCAAGAAAAAGAAATAGGTTAAACGAACAGTGCAAAGTTTTGTACAGTCATAAAATAATATGATACGTAGTAACAACTCACTATTTTGTAGTTCAAATATCCCAAAAATCAGGCACAGAATATTAAAAACTACATCCATTTATGTCCAAAGAGAGAGAGAGAGAGGGAAATGAATAAGATTCTATCACATTCCTTTTAATTTTTCAATTTCATTCTTATTCTTATGAGAAAAACATGTCCTTATCCGTTATTTTTTCTGTATAGACCGGAATTTTAATTTTTAATCTATTTCATCAGATTTCTTTACACAACGCAGCAATTAAATGGATTCTCTCAATAATTCACTCAAATAATAAGACAGTTAAATATTTCAATAGTTATATATTTTCATTTCTATATATTTACCTTAGCTAATAACAATATACATTTAAAAAAAGGATATTAGTATAAAACACAGTAATTTCTTATTTTTTTCATAATTACTTTGTCATTCTCCTACTCTACTTTCTAACGTGTGTTATCGTAATGATATCAGTCATTGCATTAGCTTTGAGAAGTATCTCTAACTACATGTACATTTATCTTATGCCCTCTTTACTACCTGAGATTCGTATAATGTCTAATATTTATACATTTAATTGATTATTTCCCTTCCTTATTAGCAATTGTAACGAGCAGACACTTAATGGCCATTCGAGCTGCAAATCTTGGCATATTTACTATTTCGTATTTTTTTTAAATTGCAACCTTATTACAGCAAAGGAAATTAATAACTTTTGAGTGTTTCACAAATGTAATTATTGATATCGCAATTTTTTCAGTTCTAATTACTTTATGATGACAAAGAAGAGGCTTGACTTCCTCGGAGAATGGCTTAAATAAATTGGATTATATTATTAGTCATTTTTGTACTTCTTTAATATGTAACGTCTACAAGATATTTTTAAATGTTTTTCTTTAAATTAATTTCCTATAAAATACAAATAGGAAACAAGGTCAAAGTTAATGGTTGAAATGATTTAATTTCAATGCTGTAATATTTCACTCTTAGCTTATCATTAATACTTATCCAATTACTCCATTTATTTTAGTTTAATTTATATTTTTGTTTATTTCTGACTTTATAGCATATTTTGCTATTTTTTAATCAACTGAATGATAAGCTAAGCAACACCTTTCTGTGTTACCTCTAAATAAATAAAGTATCTTCTCAATTATTTTCAATTGCAGTTACTGTTATAACACTTTTTTCCATTCGTTCACCTGCCAGTTTTAACAGAGATGATGACAGCCTTGTTTTACCTATTCCATCCTTCCCCGATTATGCAATTCCTTCGCCTCCATTCAGGAAGCATCAAAGAGTTCCACTACATTCTCTTTTAAACAGAAATGATCACCCACTTTATCCACATAGGAATTCTCTTTCATTCGCATTTGAATTTACATATGTTCTAATTTACAACAGAAGAAGTACAGACACACCATCTAACATTTACAGAAATGATGATCAATTTTACGTCTGTTCATTACCGCATGGTTTCCTTGGAAAAAAATTATACATCTTATCCCTCAAGTTGGTCTAACACATCGTGGTCCAGTTCAACCTAAGACCATTGAGTGAGGATTTCACATATAAAGAGAATGATGTGCATATGATATAGTATGATACGTACATGTGAGGGATTTTTTTTCCTCTTCCCGTCTGACATTCACTATCGCCTTGTCCTTCAAGGTGCCAAGTTATAATCAATGAAGCCCTCACTAACATACAGATTGTTGGGAAATAATAATAAATAAAGTTTTTAGCAATTTACTTAGAATTTTACCTTCTCTACTAATGAA
This sequence comes from Rhinocypha anisoptera, assembly GCA_011762765.2. Taxonomy (NCBI): domain Eukaryota; kingdom Metazoa; phylum Arthropoda; class Insecta; order Odonata; family Chlorocyphidae; genus Rhinocypha; species Rhinocypha anisoptera. The sequence goes on along the minus strand of WURS02097120.1, from coordinate 9,223 downwards.
CATGAGAAATATCTTTTTACAGAAAAAATTATCAAGAATATTTGCTTATTTATGATGGGGGAAGTTATATATACTGTTTCATAAAATAACACCGTGAATTTTAGTTTTAGATCATGAAAATAGTGGATTAACGCCAAAATTTAGAAATAACAATAGAAATTAACAGGTAAACTTCAATAGTATTTTTGGCTTCGAACAACAATGACTGGAAATTTCTAATAAAAGAGTGGTCTCCAAGATTGGATTGGAAAGACTCAATCCTATACAAAAGTCAGCAAACGGAAGTGGAAGGCAATGGCCCCAAGAAAGTAGAAAAATAGGAAGGACGACAAAAGTACCTAATATCAATTTTATTGCTTAACTCACAAATAGACCTTCTAATAACAGATTCAATCAGTAAATAATCCCCCTGCCAAAAACTATAGTAACACTATACCTAATGTTACGTCAAAAATACCCACCAAGAAGTCAAAGTAATGGCGATGGCTACAGGAAGGCAAAAGAAAATAATTCATGTCGCAATATTGCCCAAAATAAAGAAAAATAATATATAAATAAATAAGGAAGCATATGATGAATAAATAAGGAAAAATTACAGTTAAAAAACTTCAAATTCTGCCAATAATCCCCCTATTTAATAGCAAAATAAGTGAAATGTGATATAAATCATATAATAAAATGAGATTAATGGCTCTTGAAATCTGTGGATTCATAAAAAATACTAAATAAAAACTATAAAACAAGAGAAGAAAGAAATTCGCTAAATATGAAAAATTATTAATTTTCTTTTGATAAAAAATTAAAAGTGATTTCTCTACAGATAGAAAATGGAGATCGTTTCCCTGAAGATGCCTTTCTTATGTTGGGGCAAATAGCTGGCCTGCGGATGTAGACCTATGGACTATTGGCTTATACAAATTGCTAATTAGATCTCCGTCCTATTACATCTGTAAAGGTGCGAATTTTTTTATGCACAAAGAATCAAATTGAATACTAAAAACAGAAGATAAATAGTACATTATGCGCTTTCTATGCTGTTAGTATTGATGTCTCCATCGACGTAAAAATAATATTTAATACACACTAATATGCAATATATTTTATTTATAATTAATAATGAATAAATTCTCTAAGAATATATATATGTAACCCAAATGTGTATCATGGTTTTTATTTAAAAAATGAGTTTTTTTAAGTCATCGGGTCCATATGTAACGAGTAGAATTTCCGTATTTTTGCAGGCTATGCTATAAATTAAAAATATTTAAATTTTGATTTTGGATTTGAAAAACTAAGTATTTTATCACGGTTTTCTAGAGAGAAATTTCTTAATATTTCCTTAATACTTATAATTATAAATCTGTAAAGGAAGAAAAGTTACTAATAATTAGGACTTAGTGATGATTAAAATTCATTATGATAAATTAACGTTAGCAAATTCGCAATTTAAAAAAATGTCCTTGTACTATTTGTATAGGGATTTGATATATTTATAATACATCAGTTATTTTTATGTTCTACGCTGGAAATTTATTTGATAAGAACCTCAAGAGTTCATAGCTTCTCATTCTATTAAGGCTAATGATATGTGCAGTGAATATGAATTGAGTGCAACTTAAAAGAAAAACCCTCACCGTAGGAGGTTTTTCAATGCGAAGTGGGTACCAATGTCTTATATAACGATGCGTTTTCATGAGAAAAAAATATTCACGGCAATCGAAAATTGTCCTCAAAATGTCTAATGCCGTTATTAACATACATTCTATGTTACTAAATCACGTGTCCTCGTGGAAAATGAAATAAACCCCCGATTCCTTACAAATGTTTACATCGGGGCGGGTCCTATGCCATCCCGGCGTTTACCGAGGCGCTCGCCGCCGCGTGCTATGGCGCCGCCCGGCAAATCTCATTGAGTTTCAGACGCTACTGAAATGAGATGGTCCTCATTAATAACACCTATCTACGGATGGATGTCGCGGCGAAAGTTTTTTTAATTTAGCATAAAATTCTTATGTAATATCGAGCGAAAATAAACATAAAAATACGAACGATAAGCAATCCAAGAAATTCGTTAGCCAGGGATATATCCAAACTCTAATTTCATTTAGTGATCTAAATAGAAATAACTAGGAAGACAAGGATAACTAAGGTACAAGATTAATTATAACTTCATTGAAATAATTAAGTAAAATTTAGATATAGGAAAGAATTAATTTATCCAGTTAATAGTTACTAACAATAATTCATTGAAAAGGTGATTACTATATATTTACAGAAACATATAGGATTACAATATTTATTCATATGTGCGATGCAAAAAGATTAATAGAATGCCTATTAAAATTTTATAGAATAACTCGTACTAACATCGGTTTTTATTTATCTATATTATGCAATTTCATTCACATTAACGGAAGAAGTTTTTAAGGCACATGGATCCTCGAAAATATAGCATCTTAGGTTTTTCTAATATTTATCTTTAGTCTGCATTTCTTGATAGAGATGTAGCTGAATGATTAATAAAGCCGGCCAAAGAAATTAAATAGGCATAAAACATCGACATAACGTTCAATTCATTCCTAAAATTATATTCAATATAGCTGATGGGGAATTTGCGCCTGATAGAAATATAAAATATTTTCCCATGTAAAGAGGCAATTATTTACTACTATTTTATTCAGTTTCAGCAAACGCCTGACTATATGACAGATTTCCTTTTCTGTTTCATTAGTGAACTTCAGATTTAGAATTCAGTCACGTAGATTAACATTTAATCAAAGTTTACTTGTTCAAGGAAATGCAAACATTAGTGACATTTGTATGATTTAGCAATTTTCCCGGCGAATAATTCTGTTGTATCTCCTCAGGCTAAGATATCAGCTGCCGATACCCTTACTTGGAAAAACGAAGAAGATTTCACCATTAGTGACATATTTCTTCACGGAATTTAAAAAGTAGATCATCATATCATAGTGATGCCCTTTTCTTAGCCCATTTTTTATTTCCTTTCTAAAATTTCAAGTACCTTTTAATTATAATAATTGGAAAAATTTAACTTATTAAGCTTTCTATTAAACTAAGACGATCTCGAAATCGATCCAAAACAGCACCAAAAATGGAATTAAAAGTGACTGACTGTGGGAAATTCTACCTCTAAAATGTTAAGCACTTTCAGCATCTAACTCCATTTTAGTGCATTACATTTTACTTTTATTAATTGCACCGTGAAGTAATTTTCATGTCATTTTAGTAACACTATAAACCATTAAAAATACGAATATCTATATCAAAAGTAAATTTATCCGGACTACATGAACTCCTTATTTTCGAGGCACTACTACGTCTCCATACAGTCAAATAAAAACCATATCGTTTACTAACATGTCATGCAACCCTCCCCGTAGGTATCAAAGTATTGAGACACTTTTTTTTATTCCTCAAGCAATTGTTATTGAATTTAAGCTATATTAGAGATAAACTCTATCACAAAATATGACAAACGAATATCATGTACTATTCTTCTTCTTGCTATATCGTTTTTTCGACAGATAATGGGAACTACAACTTCATAACGGCTGAAGACTTAGGTACTTCTCAACATAAGTTTACATTATAGATTAGATATAATTAACAATCTATACAATGAGATATTGTTAAAAGCTTCTCGACGACAAAATTCTCAACAACCAATGTGATGCAATTCCACGTTCTACTTATCTTCATCTTGGCTATTGAAGTTTAAAATTAGACGAAAAAGCATTGTAAAAATCAACATTTAAATATGTTTTAACTGAAATTGATAAAACATTCCATATTTCTATATTTATTAAGCTTTTTGTTCTCCGACAGTACGTGTGCTCATTATCTTAATTTATGGCTACATGCTCTTACTTAGACCTAAGCTAAAGAATTAGATGAGAGGCGCGAATCCAGAGAATTCGTTCACTTTACATTCCCTAACCACAATATCTAGAGTGCATTTACTAAAAATATAATTAATCTGCAACATTAAAATATTTGCATGTGAAAATTAAATGAATTACTTGGAATTAAAAATAAATAAACGAGTGTAGGAGAAAGAGGGCTGGGTGAATTATATGGGATTAAGCTTCACTGGTTCCTTGTACACCACTTGATTCATATATTTTGGGAAATTTTTCATTAGACTTCAATATATTCTTTTTCAAGGAATGTTATACAGCGTGATTAAAAACACAATAACATTAGGAATTCTTTTATTCCCACCGCTTTCGATTCCGAGAACTTTTCCGTAGGAAATTCCCAATTGCAAGGTTCCAATTGCTTACCAAGGATATTTAAACGCACTGCCCATTCGCAACAACCTTGACGGAATCTATTCTCGGAACCTGTCCATTTAAAACTAGATCCACGGAGCAAGTATGTCGAGCAGGTAACTTGCCCCCCGAATTACTATTGGGTAGTTTTTTTTCGAAATCACTCTTCACGTATTATGCGAAGGCTTTAAATAATTCAACTAACTAATCTAACTAAATTTATAAACACGATGGATCGTCTCAGCTAGGCCGTGATAGCTAAGTGGTTTGAATCCCAACTGTTGAACTTGTCAGAGGTGTTCAAGCCCAGGTGATCTGTACAACTGATAAATCTGTACAACGCATGCAAACCTCTATCATATGATATTAAATCGCTGTTGTAACATTAATTTGAATGACAATTATCATATATTCATCGCTGGAAATCAACAGCTAACAACTATTTCCAGTGTGGAGCATTTTTATCGTTCTTAGTAACAATTAGCCTCGGTGAAGAATTAAATCAATTTGGAGAATTTGATTGCACCATTACACGAATTTACTTATGAATTATAAACAGTTATAAATAAATTCCATTCACTTATGCAATCCTATGAGCGCCCCCCAATAAACCCTCAGGCCCCACTCCGAAAATTAATTCTTATTTTTATTATAAATTATCCTTACATCTTTGCTGTTACTTTCACGGTCGTACTTCAAGCATAAACAGGATTTTCAACTCATGAAGTGAGATCAAGATTACCCTTTCTTTTGGCTTCTGACTAGATATCCTTATTTGTTGCTTCATCTCTCATTATAGGAATTCACCACTATCACATTTTTTCTAAACTAATTATTTTATCCCTCTAATGACCTTAATCATTTTTCCACCACACCATTTATTTACATAAATGCAGAACTTCCTTTACCTACTGTCAACTGCATTGACCGCTTTGTTTGAATATTGATGATAGAATGCATTTTGTTAAAAATAAATTTTTCCTAACCGATGGTTTTCTAATTTATTATTAAATATATCATTTCAAAGTGATTGAATTTATTTTGTACTTCCGTAATTTTATAGATTTCGGTGTTTTTTGTTTTGTTTGGTTTCTGTTAGATGAAATTTCTTTTATAGATTTTGTAAGTTTCTGGAAATTTTATAAATCTAATATCTACACGTCGATTTTGAATTATATGAAGAGTAAATTTTTCTTTTAATATTGGAATAAAACTTTTTTTTTAAGATCACATTAATGTCATAAGTAGACACCGCGATCTGTTATGCAACCTATATACCAAATGTTTTAGCTGTTACATAGTGGCATTGTCTTAAAATGTCCATATCTCTATTTTGAGTCACATTATGTCTTCTTAAGAGATGAGCATCACTCGATTTTAACTGGATCCTTATTGAAATAAACTCCTTATAACTTTATGCAGTGCATGTTATTTCAATATTGTCACATTGGGGTGCTTGGTGTTAGCAGTGTTTTCGTCAATAGGGTACTCCGACGACTATTTTCATTTCGCATCTCTTCAAATCATAGAAAAAAACCCCTTTCAAAAAACACAACACCCATGCCTTAGGCGAGATTCGAACCCGCTACCTTTGGGTTAGCCGGCGAGCGCGCTACCTTCAGACTATCCCTATAGGTAGGGGTGATTGGTAACTCCGGTGACTAGATCTTGGAGAAATCAAGATGGTACTTTCGTTTAAATCCACATGAAAACATAATTTTTTAAGTGCCAGCTTACTATTTTCCATATCTATTGCTTATTATCATAGTGATTATTTGCTATATTTATTTACCATTACTATTTATTTTTACTATTTTGCCTTTACTTGTATTTAATCTATTTTCATTTCTATTAAATTCGGATCATGAAGCTTGCAAGCATGATCCAAATAATTTATTCAATAATTTCTAAATCTGGGCTATGTGTCAATATGTTGGTTGAGTTTTAAATAAATGATTTATTCTTTCAGGGAAGTTAAGATTAACAGTATCAGGCTGTGCATAGTGGAAGGAATCCATAATGAATAAAGGTACGCACTTTTCCACAAAAATATTTATTGCGTACAACGAGTGTTTCTGCTTGCTAAGCCATCATCAGGTACAAGACTGTACCTGATCTCTTGTACCTGATGATGGCTTAGCAAGCCGAAAAGCGCATTGTACGCAATAAATATTTTTGTGGAAAAGTGCATACCTTTATTCATTTCAGGGAAGTAATAAATACCTAAGTTTCCCTCAGCCATTCAGACTCGCAGATAAGTTGATGGTTCGACACTCCCTTTTATACATTATGCCAAATCTATAACTCTTACTTTGAACTCTAACAGCAAAATCTGTCTCCACAACTACTGAGCTTGCGTATTTATAAATAAGTTCATATTGCACTTAAAAATTTGCATTTTCTACTAAGAAACTAAAAAGTTGTCATCCTCTGTCGGTTATTCTTGGATACCTAGTTCATCTTTTATCCATATTGCTTATAGAGTCATCCTCCGTTCTATTGGTTATAAAGACTCCAGTAAAAAAAAGTCGCTTACCACGAAAAAATTAGATTGCTAGGAGTTTGCCCCTGAATTAGAGAAGTATAAATAATTGTAGGAGAAATGAAAGTAGTTTCGTGTCTTTTCCCCAAATATCCCCAAAATATAAAAAATGTGGGATATTTGTCGAATAACAAAACCTAATTTTCATCATGAAAATTTTCTTCACTTTGAACTACCAAATTAATTCCTGTAGAGGGCAGAGAATGTGATACACAAATGTACTGTTACATTAGATAGGAAAAAATTATTACATTCTGAGCAAAAAGCAAGAGCCTTGAGTAACACAAGACATTTTCAACGTCTTGTACTAATTAGTGAGTTCTACTGGTGAGTTCTACTCTTCTAAGAAATTTAGTATTTTAAACACGCGCGTTTGTCGTTCTTCTGAGTTTTCCTGAAGTATATATATATCTCAGACATCACAAAAAAGTACAAAAAAAAGAAAAACAGAAAAAGAGAAACTTTTTCTTCTTACTCGGAAGCTTTCGGGCCGTATTGGTCCTTCCTCAACCGTTGGGAATAGCTTACGAGTAAGAAAATGTAGGTGTATCTGTCTCTGTGTTTCTGTGTTTTTTAGGTACTTTGTTGTGCCGCCCTAGAGACTTATACATTGCTCCACTGAGCTTTTCTTCATGTGTATATCTCACATCTACATAATACCCTCCTAGCCGCCACAAGGGCGGGTGGCATGGGGTGAGCCACCGCCATACATTCACATGCACTCTCAATGAACATGATAAAAGTCAAGTATTAGGTACAAAAAGAAGACAAACGTCATGCAAAATCTAATAGGAGAACAACAAAACATGCTGGACAATGTAACAACATATAACGAAATATAGTATGTAATCAGGATGTTTTTGCCTGTTTTGAAGACTTTGAAAAAACAATCGATAAGGTAGAAGACCTAAACTAATGGAAGCGTTGCACAAAATTGGAATGAATTGGAAGGATAGGCGTCTGATCCGAAAACTATATATGACCCAGGCCGCGCAAGTAAGGGTGGCAGACGGGGAGTCTGCATGGGCGCAGTTCGGTAGGGGTGTAAGGCAGGGGTGTCCGTTGTCCCCTGTTCTTTGTAATCTGTACTCGGAAGAGATGGTACAAAAGGCATGAGACACGGTTGAGTCAGGAGTAAAAGTTGGTGGGGAATTAAGTCTGTCAAATTCGCCGACGACCAAACCGTATTCAGTGATTCAGCGAAGGCACTGCAGACATTGTTGAATGCTTTACAGGACCAGTGTCAGAGGTTTACGATGAAAATTAACAATAATAAAAAGAAGATAATGAGATTTTCGAGAAGTAGGAAGGCTAGGCTGAATATAAAGCTAGAATGGAATAGATTAAAATAGGTAAAGAATTTCACTTAATTAAAAAGAATCACAGAGGAAAATGGACGTCGTGTCATGGATATTAGACGAAGAATTGCATTAGCAAAAGAGGCCTTTGCGAAAAGGAAAGAGTTAATGAGAGGAAACCTAAATAAAGATTTGAAGAAAAGATTAGTAAAAACTCTAATATGGACCGTAGCACTATATGGATCCGAAACCTGGTCCACGAAGAAGGATGAGGAGCATAGTTTGGAGGCTTTTGAGACGTGGGTTTGGCGACGGATGGAGAAGGTGAAGTGGATAGAGAGGAAAACGAACGAAGAAGTTTTGAGAATGGTAAGGGAGGAGAGACGTTTGCTGCGAGAGATCCAGAAAATACAGGAAAGGTGGATGGAAGGGATACTCAAAGGCAATGGGTTGCTAAAGGTTGTAATAGAGGGTAGAATGTTGGGTAAGCGGGGTAGGGGTAGGAAGAGGATATTGGACGGAGTGATATGGGGTAGGAAGTAAGAAAAGAGATTTGAAAAGAGGGATTATAGTTAGATGTTATGCGGCCAACCTAAGCTAATACTCATCAAAAACCTACTATAACCGGTAGATTACCCTTCATTATCATCATCGGTAAGATTAATAAGATTAGTCTTCCATTTCATTCTAAAAGAAGCATTGAGATAGTAGATCAAGTAATGCATTTTCGCCATAAGTACAGACTGCTGTACAATTGGCTTACAGGATGGAGTATGTAAGGAGAAATGAATTTACAAAATCGAAAATTTCTTCATGAATCTTTCTTTCTTATAGAGGCTCCCAGAATAATAATTCCTCTAAAAGACAAATGTAGCATTGGTATCAAATATAAACAAAAAGTTGAGCTTTCTCAACATCAGTAGAATAGTCTAAATAAATTACTGAATGTGGAGAATAGTATAGTATTAGTATTTTTGTTTATAGGGTGCTTCGATGGCTACGGTCATTTCACACCTCTTCAATACATAGAAAAACCCATCTGGACAAACACAACATCCATGTCCTGGGCGGGATTCGAACCCGCGACC